>ML275999.1:0-41652 GCA_005239495.1 Nicotiana undulata
AGTATCTTTGGATGAATAGCAAATTTGCTTGAGTTCCCGGTAACGGAACCAATCTGTTTAACCGAAAAATAGCTTTCAAGGTCAAAGCAATAATTTTGTATGACGGTCCACAAGCAACCGATTCAATCCGAAAGATATAATTTTTGTTAATACAACATGATAGAGAAGTGCAAAATAAATTCAATGACAGACAATATAATAAAAATAAAGCAGAGAAGAAATAATTCTTGTTGAATAATCTTTGACAGGATGTTGAGCCGAAAGGATTTGAAGGGCCAAACTATGGATAATTTGGAAGCAAGATGATATGAATTACAATGTATAGAATTATAGAGAAGAAAGTTCGATTCCCCTGATTGTGATTAAACTATGTCTATTTATAGGGATAAATCTAAGTAACTCTTCTCCTTGAATAATGGGTTCATTATGAGCATTTACTCAACCCATCTATTGCTTTTGGAAGACTTGTAACAGCTATGTAAATGTTGGAATTTCATAACTAATGAGTTAATTCCGTAACTGATGAGTTAATTCCATAACTGATGAATCAATCCCGTGGCTGATGAGTCATTCCCGTACCTGTTGAGTCAATCTCGTGCCTACTGAGTCAATCTCGTGCCTGGTGAATCAATCTTGCAATTGATTGCCTTGTTCAGACCGTTACAATCATTTATTGCATTTATTGTACATTACATAATTGATTTGTAACTGATGGAGTAATGATGATAAATCCCATATAATCCGGGATTAATTGATTCCTTCCTCATTTGTAATTAAGAGATATTCTCCCGCACCTGATCCGAGCTATTTATGATGACCAGTTCCGAGTCTATCAGGCTCGGTATGAGTATGTTCGGTCCCGGGGGTGTTTCACATATCATTTTTACATGTCATTCTTCACTTTTCTCTAAGATTTGCTGACACGTGTTGCCATTTAATAGACCCACATGGCGAGTCTATTTTTCGCCAGTACAATCTCCCCAAACTAAAATATGTAATACTTTTGCAATTTGAAAGGAGTTAATTAATATATTTCAAATTCACATTTGGATATAATTGATTGAAATTTGTTGTTTTTATGGCTTTCCTTTTCTTTTATAATTATTCTATTTCGAAAGATGATTTTTATCTTTACATACAAGTACTATTCGACAATACTAACACCCCTTTTGGTGGGGACGCTGCATATTTAATGGATGCAGGTGTTTCCACAGTAGGCGGCAGCAATCAGAGATAACGGTATGTTCCTCCCATCTAACTTGGTGATTCCCACTTCATTTCGGGGTCCCGTGTCATTTGGTTATTGTGTATTATTCATTTGAGTTATAGCCAGAGCCTTGTTGCCGACATTTTCATATTATTCTTCAGTTGTATTTAGAGTCTACGTAGACAGCTTATGGGTGGTGTCCGTGTATTGGCGAAAAATAGACTCGCCATGTGGGTCTATTAAATGGCAACACGTGTCAGCAAAGCTTGGAGAAAAGTGAAGAATGACATGTAAAGATGATATGTGAAACACCCTCGGGACCGAACATACTCATACTGTCACGACCCGAAATCCCACCTTCGGGCCATGACTGCGTCTAACATTGAACCCGCTAGACAAGCCAACGTTTGAACTAAATAAAACTCATTAACAACTAAAACGAACAAGATAACTAAGGCATCGATGGTCCGCAATGTGAAGGTTAACAAATAACCAAAAAATAACATAGCAATTTCGAAATAAAACCCATATACAAATGCCAGAACTGGTTTCACATACTCACGAGTTGTCTAAGAGATTGCTAAAAACAAAGGTCTGAAAATAAGTACATAGGACTGTCTTTGAAATATAAAGTAAGACAGAGCTGAAAGTGAAGAGTNGACGGAAATAAGCAAGTAGGACAGGTACGCGGAGAACATGCTAGGGGTAAAAGGGGCAACAAAATGCTAGCACGGTAGAATAGGGTAATAATTGAAAAGTAAAGATAAAGGCAGGAATTTAACTTCTCAAACAGATAATGAACAGCATAAGGCACGGCATGTCCCCTCGTGCATAACCTCACAATCACTCGGCACGGAATGTCCCCTCGTGCGTATATAATAACACTCGGCACGGAATGTCCCCTCGTGCGTAACCTCACAATCACTCGGCACGGAATGTCCCCTCGTGTGTATATAATAAAACTCGGCACGGAATGTCCCCTTGTGCGTATATAATAAAACAAAGCAACAATATAATGCGAAAGTCAACATTAAGAAGTCTCAAGTGCATGGAAATACTCAATAAAATCTTATTGTCCCGACAAGGAGAAATCATCCATTACAAAATCAACAAATGCCCGAAAAGGGTCTCAGCTATAACCAACCTCGCATCAGAAATACAATTTCAACAGTGTAAGCCTCAACTGAAACAAATAACTCAGTAACATCCCCACGTCATGAGGCAACATCAAGGTATCACTACTATTTCACAAATTACTCATAGTACGGGGAATATTAAGAATACAATAAGTTTCATCACAATTGACTCACGGGCATGCTTGACCGCAACATATAGGCACTCGTCACCACACCTATATGTTGGACATGAGTTACACATAGCAAATAAGACACTATACCTAATCCCTCAAGCTGAGGTTAGGCCAAACACTTACCTCAGCTCCGAAAATGCAAGTCAAGCCTCAATCACAGCCTTTCCTTTAGAATTCGATTCCGGAACGGTATTATCTAGACATAATCAACCCAAGTATATCAATAATGTCTCAATAAATCAAACCCATAGTCNAAACCAACTCTACCTAAAATCCTTAATTCCTACTTTGATTCCATGTTTTTAACCCTAGATTCTAGTGTTTGATGAAGGAAAAATGGAAGGAATTGGAGTTAAAGTCACTTACCTAAGTGGTTATGGAGGTAGAATAGCTTGGGGTCGTCAATGGGGTTTGGAGAATAAGAGAAGAGTGCAAAAATAAGAAATCTCGTAATGATATTCTGTTTTGGGGCTTTTAAAATAACTGAGCGAAAATGTTTAGTGCGATCGCGGACAAGGGATTGCGATCGCGGAGGTAGCTGGGTTTCACTCTCTGCGATCGCGGAGAGAGGAATGAGATCGCGGAGAAGCTGGACTGCACTCTCTGCGATCGCGGAGAGAAGAATGCGATCGCGGAGCATCAGGGTCTCCTACACTGCGATCGCGGCCCCACCAATGCGATCGCATAAGGCATCAGACTCCTCCCCCACTCTCAACTCTATGCGATCGCAACTCAACCTATGTGATCGCTTAACTAAGATACCAGACACCAGAAAACTCACAAACACCAGATTGTTTTTTCATGTTTTCACACCCCGTTAGCTACCTGAAACTCACCCGAGCCCTCAGGGCTCAAAACCAAAAACACACACGACTCCCAAAACATTCTACGGACTTGTTCAAGCTTTTAAATCATCAAAATATCATCAAATTCATCGAATTAAACCTCGAAACTCTTAGAATTTTCTCAAACTTCATAAACTTCTAAATTTCCCATTTTTAATCTGAATCACGTCGTTTCAAGTCCGTTTCACACCAAATTTCACAGATAAGACAAATAACATATAATAAACCTGTTCCAGGCTCCGAACCTTAATACGGGCTATGTAACACGATTTTTACTTAATATTTCATTTCCGAATTCCTTTATTATTTCCAGAAAACAATTTCCTTTAAAAATTCATTTCTCGGGCTTGGGACCTCAAAAATTCGACTCCAGACATACGCCCAAGTCCCATATTTTCATACGGACCCTTCGGGACCGTCACATCACGGGTCCGAGTCCGTTTACCAAAAATGTTGACCAAAGTCAACTTTATTCATTTAATTATCACAAATTCCATTTTTCATCCAATTTCAATATAAAGACTTCCCGGCTACACGCCCGGGCCGCGCATGCATATCGAGGTGAGATTAGCGGAGGTTTTCGAGGCCTCGGAACATAGATTTAGCTAGAATTACGTTAGGATGACCTTTTGGGTCATCACAATCTCCACCTCTATAACAAACGTTCGTCCTCGAACGGACATAGAAAAAGTACCTGAGTCTGAGAAAAGATGGGGATAACGACTCCTCATATCGGACTCGGACTCCCAAGTAGCTGCCTCGGCATGCTGACCTCTCCACTGAACATGGACCGAAGGATAACTCTTTGACCTCAACTGACGAACCTTCCTATCTAATATAGTTATCGGTTCCTCCTCATAAGTCAGATCCTTGTCCAACTGGACACCGCTGAAGTCAAGAACATGAGATGGATCCGCAATATACCTCCGGAGCATGGATACAAGAAACACTGGATGTACTGCTGATAAATGTGGTGGCAAGGCAAGTCTGTAGGCCACCTCTCCTACCCTGTCCAATATCTCAAATGGACCAATATACCTAGGGCTCAACTTCCCCTTCTTTCCGTATCTCATCACGCCCTTCATAGGCGACACTCGAAGGAACACCTGCTCTCCCACCATGAAAGCCAAATATCGAACTCTACGATCTGCATAACTCTTTTTCCTGGACTGAGCTCTACGAAGCCTAGCCTGAATAATCTTCACCTTATCCAAGGCATCTTGGACTAACTCAGAACCCAATAGCCTAGCCTTCGTGTATGGGCATGTCATTTGAGACTCAATACCTTGCTTTTTCAAATACCCCTGCAGTTTCCCGGGCTCAAACCATCCGACTGGAGACCGACATCGCCTACCATACAATGCCTCATACGGAGCCATCTGAATGCTCGACTGGTAACTGTTGTTGTAGGAAAACTATGCTAAGGGCAAGAACTGATCCCATGAACCACCAAAATCAATAACACATGCCCGCAACATATCCTTCGAAATCTGAATAGTGCGCTCGGACTGTCCGTCCGTCTGAGGATGAAATGTTGTGCTAAACTCAATTTGAGTGCCCAACTCTCTCTGAAATACTCTCCAGAAATGGGAGGTAAATTGAGTACCTCGGTCTGATATGATAGATAAGGGCACACCATGCAATCTGACAATCTCTCTCATATAGATCTGAGCCAACTTCTCTGCTGAATATGAAACCGCCATCGGAATGAAATGTACTGACTTGGTCAGCCTATCTACAACAACCCATATTGCATCAACCATCCTCTGAGTCAGTGGGATTCTAACTACAAAATCCATCGTGATACGCTCCCACTTCCACTCGGGAAGCTGAATCTGCTGCATCAAACCACCGGGTCTTTGGTGCTCATATTTAACCTGCTGACAATTCAAGCACCGAGCCACATAAGCCACAATGTCCTTCTTCATTCAACGCCACCAATAATGCTACCGTAAGTCCTGGTACATCTTCGCGGCGCCCGGTGAATGGAATACCGGGAACTATAGGACTCCTACAATATTAACTCACGAATGACATCAACATCCGAAACACATATACGACCTTGCAATCTCAAAACTCCCTCAGCATCAACTGTGACCTGCTTGGCACGTCCGTGCCGAACCGCATCCCTAAGAGCACACAAATGACTATCCTCATATTGCCTGGCGCGAATACGATCATACAATGAAGAACGAGCGACGGTATGGGCCAAAACACTACCACCCTCAGAAACCTCCAATCTAACAAATCGATTGGCTAACGCCTGAATATCCAAAGCCAAAGGTCTCTACCCAACTGATATATAAGCCAAACTACCCATGCTGACTGACTTGCGGCTCAAGGCATCGGCCACCACATTCGCCTTTCCCGGATGATAGAGAATAGTAATGTCATAATCTTTCAGCAACTCTAACCACCTCATCTGCCTCATATTCAACTCATTTTGCTTAAACAAGTATTGCAAACTCTTGTGATCAGTGAATACCTCACACGGTACCCCATACAAATAGTGCCTCCAAATCTTCAAGGATGAACAATAGCTGCAAGCTCCAAATCATGGACTGGATAGTTCTTCTCATGAATCTTCAACTGACGTGAAACATAGGCTATAACCTTCCCATCCTGCATCAACACTGCACCAAGTCCAACTCTCGAAGCTTCACAATACACGGTATAAGAACCTGAACCTGTGGGCAGTACCAACACTGGTGTTGTGGTCAATGTTGTCTTGAGCTTCTGAAAGCTCGCTTCACACTCTTCCGACCATTTGAACTGAACACTCTTCTGCGTCAACTTGGTCATAGGGGCTTCTATAGATGAAAACCCCTCCACGAACCGGCGATAATAGCCTGCTAGGCCCAAGAAACTCCGAATCTCTGTGGATGAAGTGGGCCTAGGACAATTTAACTGCTGAAACTTTCTTCGGATCCACCTGAATGCCCTCTGCCAATACCACGTGGCCCAAGAATGCCACAGAACTCAACCAGAACTCACACTTAGAAAACTTGGCATACAACTGCCTATCCCTCAAAGTCTGGAGGACGACTCTAAGGTGTTGCTCATGCTCCTCTCGGCTGCGAGAGTATATCAAAATATCATCAATGAAAACAATTACAAACGAGTCCAAATAAGGCCTGAATGCCCGATTCATCAACTCCATAAAAGCAGCGAGGGCATTAGTCAACCCAAACGACATAACCAAAAACTCATAATGCCCATAACGAGTGCGAAAAGCTGTCTTAGGCACATCAGAAGCCCTAATCCTTAGCTGATGATAACTAGACCTCAAGTCTATTTTAGAGAACACCGTAGCACCCTGAAGTTGATCAAATAAGTCATCAATCCTCGGCAAAGGATACTTGTTCTTGATAGTAACCTTATTTAACTGCTGGTAGTCAATACACATCCTCATTGAGCCGTCTTTCTTTTTCACGAACAATACTGGAGCACCCCAAGGAGAAACGCTAGGCCTGATGAAACCTTTATCTAACAATTCCTGTAATTGCTCCTTTAATTCCTTCAACTCTGGCGGAGCCATACGATATGAGGGAATAGAAATGGGCTGAGTGCCCTCAGCTACCTCAATACGAAAATCAATATCCCTGTCGGGTGGCATACCCGGCAGGTCAGCAGGGAATACTTCTGAAAATTCACGAACCACGGGCACAGACTCCATAGAAGGAACCTCAGTACTAGAATCACGAACATAGTCCAAATAGGACAAACACCCCTTCTCGACCATGCGCCGAGCCTTCATATAAGCAATAACTCTACTAGAGGAATGACTAAGAGTCCCTCTCCACTCTAAACGAGGTACCCCTGGCAAGGCTAAGGTCACTGTTTTGGCATGACAGTCCAAGATGGCATGATAGGAAGATAACCAGTCAATCCCCAATATAACATCAAAGTCAACCATATCAAGAAGCAAAAGATTAACCTGAGTCTCCAAACTACCAATAACTACTACGCAAGCACGGTAGACTTGATCTACCACTATGGAATCACCCACCGGCGTATGCACATGTACAACAGTACTCAAGGAATCACGGGGCATGCTCATATACGGGGAAAAATACGAAGACACATAGGAAAATGTAGAACCTGGATCAAATAACACCGAAGCCTCTCGGCTGCAAAGCATCAGAAGCCTCAGCATCTGGACGAGCAGGAAAATCATAACACCGGGGATGAGCCCCTCCACCTTGTATATCTCTAGGTCTACCTGCCACGGGCTGACCTCTACCTCTCATGGCCTGCCCTCCACCTCTATGAGTCTGACCTCCACCTCTGGCACCATGACCACCACCCCTAGCTGGCTGAGGGGGTGAGGGTGCACCTGATGCGGGAACCATGGCACGGGAACCCTGATACTGAGAACCACCAAAATCTCAGGGGCAAAACCTGGAAATATGCCCCATACCACCGCAAGTCAAGCAAGACCTCGGCTGCTGAGAATACTGACCCTGGAACTGTCCTTGACGACCAGAATGACCACTCTGATAGCTCTGAATCGGCGGTGCACTGATGGACGTTGTGCGGGATACTTGGAGTTCCGACTGATAAGGCCTAGGAGGATGACCTCTGCCAAAGGGATCTCTGCCTCAATATGAGGCACCACTGAAATGGCCAAAATGACGAGGTCTCTTGTCAGACCCCTATCCACCACCCTGGGATAATACCATCTCAATGCACCTAGCCACATCGGCTTCATCCTGAAACGAGATATCAGTACCCGTCTCTCTGGCCATCTGAAGCCTGATGGGCTAAGCTAGACCCTCAATAAACCTCGGAACCCTCTCCCGATCAGTGGGGAGTATCATAATGGCATGCCTGGCCAGCGTAATGAACTTGGTCTTGTACTGAGTGACGGATATGGAGCCCTGCTGTAAACACTCAAACTGCCTCCGAAGATCCGCTCTCTGAGTAACTGGAAGGAACTTCCCCATGAACAACTCGGAGAACTGACCCCAAGTCAGAGGTGCAGACCCAGCTGCTCTGGTCAAGCAGTAATCTCTCCACCAAGTCTTGGCGGTGCCAGAAAGACGAAATGTAGCAAAATCAACTCCATTGGACTCCACAATGCCCATGTTCCGAAGAACCTCATAACAGCTGTCTAAATAATCCTGGGGATCCTCTGATGGTGCACCAGTAAATGTAGTAGTGAATAACTTGGTGAACCGATCCAACCTCCACAGAGCGTCTGCTGACATGGCTGCTCCCTCAACTGCTGGTGCCACAATACCCGACTAAACTACTCCGGCCGTCTGAGGTGCCGGAGTCTGGAACTGAGTGGCAAACTGCTCTGGCGTATGAATAGCAGGAGTCTGGGTCCCTCCCCCAGCCTGAGATCCAGATGGTGTAGTAGGAAGGAGACCGGCCTGAGACACACTCTCCATGAGTCCCGCTAAGCGAACTAGAGTGTCCTGAAGCACTGGGGTGGCAATGAACCCCCTTGGGATCTGAGCCGGTCCAACTGGGACTGTCGAAGTAGGAATCTCACCAGCAAAGTCTACCTGTGGGTCCTCTACTGGAGCTGCTGCTCTAGCTCTGCCTCGGCCTCTAGCACGGCCTCGGCCTCGGCCCCTCGTAGGAGCTACAATTAGAGGATCAGGTTGTTGGTCGGTCGATGAGGAAGCGCGCGTTCTCGACATCTGCAAGAGAGCAAAATAGAGACTCAATTAGTATTCAGAATTCAACTAGCACGACAGAGAATGAAAAATGTGAAGTTGTTCCTAACTCTGCAGCCTCGGGGGGATAAGTACAGACGTCTCCGTACCGATCCCTCAGACTCTACCAAGTTTGTTCGTGAGTTGTGAGACCTAAGCAACCTACGGCTCTGATACCAACTTGTCACGACCCGAAATACCACCTTCGGGCCATGACAGTGTCTAACGTTGAACCCGCTAGACAAGCCAATGTTTGAACTAAATAAAACTAATTTTGCTTGTGGCCCGTCACATATAATTATTGCTTTGACCTTGAAAACTATTTTTTGGCTTAAACAGTCCGATGTTGGGAATTAAATTGGAAATATTGGTATCTGGAAAATATGTTTTCTTCATAAAAATTGTAATAATTTGGTTATTATGGCTGAACTGCTAATGGAAAACAAAAATTAAAATTGTCAATGTAATATTTATAAAGTAAGATTTATAGAGTTCATCTTCTCGTTATTCATAAATTAGTTTGGGTAGAAAGAAACCTAATGGGCTTGCTCGATTGAACGTCAGTCTCGCCCCTCGGTTAGGGCGTGACAATTTGTGAGTATGGGGTATATATGTGTGAAGGGCTCATGGGTTAAGAAACAAGAGGGTGAAGTCAAGCCTGCTCAAACCGATTCGAAATCAAAACCTGCTGCTTCCCTTCCTAGCCAGAGTGATCATGATATTACTGGATAGCTCCATGCCATTGTCAATCAACTATTTGAAATCAAGGATCTTCTCTCTGTCACTCAGTTCACTATTGGTGGCATTCATGCCATCTCCAAGGAGACGGGGTCTGATGTGTCCAAAATACGAGTTGCAGTTCTCAGGGTAAGGGAAAATGTCGTCAAGGCATTCGAGGAGATTCATGACAGGTTTGATGGAATGAGTGTTTCAGCCACTGCTAGCTTTGATCAAATGAAGGAGGCGATTTGCAATACTCTTACATATTTTCAGCGTCGTTAATTTGGAAGTTTAATACAATTTTTTGTTTCGTTGTGATGTTTTTGGACTGGATGCCCAGTCGATGGATCATACTTTTGTTTTTCTTTTGCCTAACTCTAACTCTGCAAGCATATTCTGCTATAAATCATGTTCTGGCTTGTATTCCCTCTTTGCTGATGTCAAAAAGGGGAAGAAAGGATATATGTAATAATACAGGTACAATGCAGAACAAGTCAACTAAGGTACAAGTAGCACCTCAGCATATAAAAGTAAAATGCATAACAAGTCGACTAAGTTACAGGTAGCACCTCGACATATACTGAGGGGGAATCATGAAGAATAAGTCGACTACAACATTTTTTGAGGGGGAGTCATGGATCTTGCAGAAGCAGTCGACTACCAGAGCCTCTTACAGAGGGGGAGTAAAATACAGGGAAGTCAACTGGTGTTTATACATATATTATTTTATCATCATCAAAAGGGGGAGATTGTTAGAACTGATTTTAATGATGAAAATAATATATTTGTTCTATGTGTAGGCACTCATGAAACACGTTCAAGATTGAAGGGATAAAATCAGACAAGAGCAAGGAATGCACTGAAGATTGAAAGAATCAATGAGAATGACGGAATAAATTGAGGCTAGATTGAAGGAATCAATCAAACAAGAATATCTAAGATCTTGGAAGCTAATCAATCAAACAAGATAAATCCGGAAAGACCATGATTCTGGGAAGATATCCGGCGCCATCAAAGGAAGTCATCAACAACCATAGCCATTGCAGAATAACCTTATTCTTGAAAAGAATCAATTTCTTTTCAAGGATCAAATCTCTTGTGTTGGCAAATCTCTTCAAAAATCAAGTCTTTCCCAAAGTATTTAAACCTGTTTTTGTATCTTAGCAGACATACTTTGATCGAACCTAATACCCTCTCTTTGTTCTACTACATACAAACATTGTAGCTCTTATAGATCTGTTGTGTAACAAGTTAGAGAAGAAAGAGAGAAAACCACTGGTGAGGCATTGTATCAAAGAGAAACGAGTGTCATAGAAACTGAGCCATAGGTGTAATCTACACTACTCAATGTGTACTCGAGAATCATATTCACTGAAAGAGAATACACTTGCAACCCAAGGGGACTGTACTAGGATTCACATTGAATCCAAAACAGTATAAAATTCTGGTGTCTTTAATTCCTGCAATTTACTTCTGCTTTTATATTCTGCTGTTTTATTATCTCGCTATCATAACTAGTCGACTACTTGTAAAACTAGTCAACTTATAAAGAACAAATTAAAAAATAGTCAATTCACCCCCCTTCTTGCACTTTCAAGGTCTCCAGAGGATTTAACAAGAACAAATCATTTGGAAGCTGGAGTGATGAAGACAGTTCAGAACACGAAGAGATAGCAAATCTATGCTTCATGACAATCTTGGAAAACGACAAAACACGATATCTCAGATGATGATTGCAAAGATAACAGCGAGAATTGTTTCATCGCACGAGGTGAAACAAGCGAGGTAAGAACTTATAATTGTGAAAGATGTAATGAATTGCAGGATAATCTTGACCTTACTTTGAAAGAGTCTCAAAATATGATGAATGAAATAAAGAGACTCAATAGAGAAATAAAAAACCGGAAACTCAAGCTTGAAGCATGCGAGATTGAAAAAGAAGTACTTCAAGATGAATTTGATTAATCGCAAATGCAACTCAATGGAATGTGCAAATCCACCTGCCATAGTTTTGTAAAGTTGAACCAGACGACTTACAAGTCAACTGGAGAAGGACCAGCCAGAATAGAGTCTACTAGTACTAACACAAATGGGAGATCCAAAAATGGATCAAGTCTCATGTGTCACTACTGTAATAAAAGTGAACATAAATATTCCTTTTGTCGTTTTCGTAAGTCAAATGTCTCAGGATGGATTTCGAAACCCAAAAACAATCCAGAATCTAGTAATACTAACCAACAAGGACCCAAGCCAACATGGGTACATAAAAGGAAGTGATAATTATATTTTGCAGGAACACCACAGAAGGAGTCGCAAAGGAAAATGGTACTTGGATATTGCATGTTTCAGTCATATGACAAGTGACAAAAATCTGTTCAAGGAAGTTACAAAAATAAATGGAGAAAATTTCAAATTTGGTGATGACTCAAAAGGAAAGATAGTTGGTACCGGAACAGTTATTTTCAATAACAACTATGATATTACTGAAGTTTATCTTGTTGACGAACTTAACTACAACCTTCTGAGTATAAGTCAGCTATGCGACTCAGGGTATGGAGTAAAGTTTAAGAAAACAGGATGTGCTATTGAAGATGACACAGGTGAAATAATCCTCCCAAGTAAAATGTATGGAAATGTTTATATTCTTGATGGATTTGAAAATATAGATGGTCATATTTGCTTAACATCCATATCTGATAATCCCTGGTTATGGAATAAGACACTTGGTCATGCACACATGCATTTGATAGCAAAACTTTCCAAGAATGATTTAGTTATTGTTTGCCCAAACTCAATTTTTCTAGAAATCATGTATGTGATGCATGTCAGATTGATAAACAAAATTCTTTCAAAAACAAAGATGTTGTATGTACCTCCAAACCCTTGCAATTTCTTCATATAGACTTATTGGACCTACTAAAACTGCTAGCATAGGAGGAAAACGATATGCATTTGTCATTGTTGATGATTACTCACGTTTTACTTGGGTGATTTTTTTATCTCACAAAGATGAAGCTTTGAAAAATTTGGAGATCTTTTGTCAAAAGGTTGAAAGAGAAAAGGAGTGTCTTATTACAACTATTCAAAGTGATCACCGAGGAGAATTTGAAAGTAGAGCTTTTGAAGATTTCTGCAACGAACAAGGATACACTCACAATTTCTCTGCTCCAAGGTCACCCCAACAAAATGTAGTTGTTGAACGAAAAAATAGGACCTTACAAGATATGGCGAGAACTATAATACTAGAATATTCACTGCCAAATCACTTCTGGGCAGAAGGAGTAAGTACAACTTGTCACATTCTCAATCGATGTCTCATAAGACCGATCCTGAAGAAGACTCCTTATGAATTGTGGAAAGGTAAATGATCCAATATAAGTTACTTTCATGCATTTGGAAGCAAGTGTTTCTTTCATAATAATGGTAAGGACAATCTTGGAAAATTTGATCCAACAAGTGACAAAGGTATTTTCTGGGTTATTCATTAAATAGTAGATCCTTTAGAGTCTATAATAAATGCACGTTGTGTGTAGAAGAATCAGTACATGTTATCTTTGATAAGAATAACACTTTGGCCGAGAAAGGAATTACTACAGGTGATGAAGATCAAACGCAGCAAATTCAGGAGACAAGCAAATCTCAAGAGTCGACTAATAAACCTGATGGTATGTTAGAGTCAACTAATGAGACCAACAACAGTCAACCAGAACCTCCGAAAGAGTCAACTACTCCTATAGTTCGTCCAAATGAATGGAGAAGTGAACCAGAATATCCTCAAAAGTTCATAGGAGATCTAAGCAAAGGAATGAAAACCAGAGGAGCTCTCAAGAAGAAAGAAAATATAGAATTGATTTCCCAGATTGAGCTAAAGAAATTGAGGAAGCTCTGAGAGACTCAAGCTGGCTGCAAGCAATACAGGAAAAGCTAGATCAATTCGACAAAAATCAAGTAAGGAAACTGATGTCCATGCCTGAAAATGCTCCTGTAATTGAAACAAAATGGGTTTTCAGAAATAAGCTAAATGAGGATGGAAAAGTTGTGTGAAACAAAACCAGACTAGTTGCTCAAGGATACTCACAACAAGAAGGAGTCGACTATGACGAAACCTTCGTTCCAGTAGCTCGATTGGAATCTATACGAATTCTTCTTGCATTTGCATCCTTTAAAGGATTCAGGTTGTTCCAGATGGATGTTAAAAGTGCCATTCTGAATGGTTTCATTAAAGAGGAGGTATACGTGAAACAACCTCCTGGATTTGAAGATTCAAACTTTACCTACCATGTGTATAAATTGACCAAAGCTCTGTATGGACTAAAACAAGATCCACGAGCATAGTACGAAGACTAAGCTCATTTCTTATTGATAACAGATTTACAAGAGGTAAAATAGATAGTACTCTGTTTATTAAAAGATCATCAGAAGGTAATCTCATTATTCAAGTTTAGGTTGATGATATTATTTTTGGTAGTATTGATCCTCTTTTGTGCAAGGAATTTTCAAATCTTATGCAAAGCGAGTTCGAAATGAGTATGATGGGAGAGCTAACGTTCTTTCTTGGACTTCAAATTCAACAATTTGAAGAAGGAACATTCATATGTAAACAAAATATACAAAAGAGTTGATTCAAAAGTTTGGTATGAGCAATGCCAAAGCTATGGGCACACCAATGAGTCCTTCAACAAGTCTCGACAAAGATGAACAGGGAAATCGTGTTGTTGAAACAAAGTATCGTGGGATGATTGGCTCACTTCTTTATCTAACTGCTAGTCGACCGGATATTATGTTTAGTCTCTGTAAATGTACCAGGTTTCAGTCAACTCCTAAAGAATCACATCTGACAACAGTGTTTACCTTGAAAATGGTAATTACAATTAAATTTGATTATGTGGTTCTAAAAATACGTGATTTATTTTGGTGCCAGTTGTTTAAGCAATAGATGATAAGTGTGAGTTAAAGAAACGAGATAAGAGTGATATGAAATCAAAACAAGCAATCTAGCCTGCCTTAAGTCGGGGGTTCCGAGCTGGCCAAGATAAGTCCTCGAGGTCGAGGCCCGGGGATAGTAGTGAACGATCGATGAAGCTACAATAGTTTTATGGGCCTCGAAGGAGGATATTTATGATCAGTGATGAGTAATAAATAAAGAACAATAAATGAGATGAAGTAAATACAAGCAATAAATCAAGGGAATCAGCAATGGAGAATGTTCTTTTTCCTCGTATTCAATATCATGTGTGCAAAAAATGACAAGGGCCCCTTTATATAGGAGGGGTAACCCCAACATAGTACATAAACATTTATTACAAAAGAGAAGAGTTGATACAACTATTCAATGGTCCGGTACGAACTTGTACTATTTTGCAGGTGCTTGTCAGCTTTAGCCACATGTTCTTGGGAATCCCACGCCTTTCCGTGACGGGCTCCGGCCTTCTCCTTATCTTGAGGGCGTCAATCCTTCGGTACCGCCCTTCAAGGAATTCATCTCGGATTTTCTCTTCAGGTCTTGCCCCGATGTCATAAAAACCTCAAGATCGGTCGTTCCCGGTTTTGACCGTATACAGATAGTCCCCGCGTTTTTTGGAATGAAGAGACGAGAAACGATTTGAATTCACTATTCTTTAATGCTTCTATTATTGTGTTAGTTATTCCATATCAAGCGATTGATGTGACGGAGGGGGGCCCAAAAGGCCGTGTCCATACAGCCCATGTGAAGCCTTTGAATTGATTGCGGTAGTTAGTGTATTTTGGCCTCCTCTAACGTACACGATGGGCCTCTATAAATACTCCTTCCTCCGCCTCTTTTTCACTGCATCTCCAAACTCTCAAAAGGCTTCTTCCTATTTCTTTCTTGTGTCCTTTTTCTGACTATATTTCTTTCTCTCTTTCGAAATCTTTAAAAAAGGAATGGCGAAGACTTCTACCAATGTCTCCCAAGGCGATAAGCCTTCCTCCTCTTCACTCTCGTCTAAGGGGAAAGCGACAGATCCTCTTCGTCTTGAGGAATGCATCCCTGGAGCATGCAAAATAACCTCCGATTTCAAGGTCGACAAACCTTCCTCGAGGCCAGGATGGTGCGAACCCATGTCCCGATATATCAGCTTAATATCGGACATCGAAAATGTGAAAGCAGACAGCCACTGGGGGAATTTGGTGCTGGTGAAGAGTCCTCTCGGGAAGAGGATATAACCATATACGAGGCCGACTTCCTCAGTGTGCATACCTATCCGTTTACCCTTGGACCGGTGGAACCATCGTCACCTCCGATAGACCCTGTGATCCTCGACTTTTGTGAGCAATATCAAGTGACTCTTAGTCAAATACATCCGTCGTTCTGGCGCATTGTTTACATGACTAGATATTTCACGAACATGGTCAAGGGGATGCCTTTTACCCTTGACCACTTAGTCATAATGTATATCCCCCGACTCTTTTGTGGTGGCCTGGTTAAACTCCAACGCCGGGCCTCGAGAGCTGTTTTTGCATGTACTGACGAGGTTAGGGACAGAGGAGGGATGAGCCATTTTGTCCGAGTTAGGACCTCGGACTTGATTCCAGCGGGAAGGATGTCGTTACCTGAAAAGTGGAACATGAAACATAAGTGCATACGTTAGTTAAGAATTTTCCTTTTCCTTTGGATTAATTTCTCCATGAACTAACTCTGCCGCTGACGCAGCTGTTGCAGTGTACCCTGGTGCGGTTAAGGATCTCTCGAGTTGGGTTAGCCAGCTAGATTTGATTTGCCCGTATGTCGAGCGCATGTGGCGCGATTTGTCAAGAGCTCGAAGGGAAGAAAAGAACCATGATAAGTTCTTATTACTGGCGTAATTTCATTTCTAAGAAGAAACATCACTGGTTACATCCTTGCACCCCATGGTCATATTTCGTATTTAGGTTGGTCTCAGAGAGGCCTCCGTGATGAGGGGGAACCGCCTGCGGAAGCGGATACCCCGAAACCTGACAAAGAGGAGAAGAAAAGAAGGAAATCACCGGCTAAGCCTTCGAAATCAAAGAAGGCCCAAGTGAAAGAATCTAAGGTTGATTCAATGGCCTTAACTCCCGATGTTTCTGAGGCTCCTCGAACTGGAGGTGAGGAAAGAATTGATTCCTCGATAGTGACAGTGGGAGGAGAAAGCCTGGTCGTCCCACATCTTGTTGAGTCGATGGTTGTTAAGCCAGAGGCATCTAAATCGGAGCTTGATGTTGTTGCTGCCCCGCTCGAGGCTGAGGAGGCCATCGAAGATGTATCAGGTAATGTCTCCAAATCGGCTGCTAGCCAGGATGTTCTCCGAGCTGGAGTGCACTCGGTTGACGAGATGGAGGAGCCTAGTTCTGAGGCTCCTCATAGGCAAGGGAAGTCGATGCCAGAAATAGAGAATCTCCCAATGCGGGAGCGTCTGCTGAGGATTAAGATGTGTTTGAAGGGTTGTTTGCTACAGCCGAGGAAAATCGTGAGCTCAATGCCTCATTCATTTTCATTGAGCTTGATAGACTCTGCAAATAGGTAATCTTTCGCAAATTCTGCTTGGTGCCCCGATCTTTATTTTTCTTACTTTGTTTCTTTCATGCTTCCAGGCTCAGGTGCTTTATAATCAGACTTTTTCCAAGTTTCAAGCTGAGTTAACTCACTACGAAGGTGAGTGCAGGAGGCTTACCTCGGGGGGCTAACGATCTTAGAGATCGCTTTGCCAAGAAGGAGGAGGAACTATGTGGCCTTCGTGCTTGTTTGGAGGCGGCTTCTCGAGAGAGGACTTGCCTTGTTGAGCAGGTAATATAATATCTATTTGTTTTTGTCTGCATATCTACCCGACTTTTAGTGTTCTGACACATTCGGGTTGATTTTTGCAGTTTGAGAGGAAAGATGCTCTGATGAAGGAAGAGCTCCGAGCCAAAGACGCCGCAATTCTCGAACTCAAACAGCACGTGAGTGAGATAACCACCGAGAGAGGTACTATCCTGGAGAAGATGGCCTTGATCGAACATCAGTTTCATGACGCGAGAGCGGAAAGTAATAAATACAAAGATCTTCTTGCCGAGTCGGCCGCTGCGCTATCTGTGGATAGAGTTGAAGCCGAAGAGCTCATTTCCTTGTACAAAGAGGATGTTATTGCCGCAAATGTTCAGTCCAGGAAGGTGTCTGAGGAGGCCGAGTCGCGATTGACCGAGCTGTGGAGAAGGCCCGGTTAAAATCTCGGAGGCACGCTCTCGAGCATATACATGCTGGGGACATCAATCTGACTGTGTCACGACCCAAATTCCCAACCTTAGGGATCTTGATGGTGCCTAACACCACACCTTCTAGGCAAGCCAATGTTAAAATTCGATTAACTAATTTGCATGATTTGTCCATTTAGACATAATAAAATAATCTAAAGTAAACTAAATCTACTGATTATCGATAATTAATTTTCCAAAGATAAAACAATAAGCATATGAATAAAACGAACCACGAGCTAATTATATAAATGAATCTAGAACAACCCCAGAGTCTGGTGTAACAATTCACGAACTACTAAAGAATACTACAAATACTGGGCTGAAAGAAATAGTATAAATGTTCTGAATATAATAAAATAGCGTGTATGAAATAGAAGAAGACTCTCAGGATCTTCGAACGCCGACAGATAAACCTCGTGTCTCCAAATAAATAGGTGGTTGCTCTAACAATCTCTACTGCTGGCTAGTACCTGGATTTGCACAAAAGAGTGCAGAGTGTAGTATCAGAACAACCGACCCCATGTACCGAGTAAGTTCCAAGCCTAACCTCGACGAAGTAGTGACGAGGCTACGACGGGGCATTAAGAATATAACCTGTGACAACATAAATAATAAAGCAAGAAAGGAATTCTAAACAATTAAACAAATATTGCACAACAAGAAAATAACTCAGTTGCCTTTTTCAGGTCTCGGCTATAACCAATACTCAAGTAAATCTCCAAGTTTCCAAACTTTACTTTTAAAATAATCACATGTACGAAATATAAGAAAAACTGTAGAGTAAGACAAAAATTTCCAAATCCTTCAAAGTTTAAAGAAAAATCAGTAAAACATCGATATTCCCCACTTTCACTATCCTGTTGCGGCGTGCAACTTGATCCCACCTATTCACAATATCACAATCAATTTATTCATCCGTATCACAATCAATTATCCACCCTTTTCACAGCCCCCTTATCACACCAACACCTTATCACAGCCCCCTTATCACAGCAAATTTTATTTCAAAAATTTCAAACAGGAAACAGTATAGCCCGTAATGTCACGACCCAAAATCCTAACTCAGGTCGTGATGGTGCCCAACACCGTGGTCGAGCAAGCCAACAATTGACTTACTAGTGAAATTCTCTTCTTTAATAAAACATTTCGACACTTTCCAAATTTTAAGTTTAAACATTAAGTAAAAACGGATGAAAATAGACTGACTTAGACAGAATCAACCACGAGGAATCATAACCCAATATTTACAATCCAAAAATAAAGTAATCACTACGTGTGTGCCAGGAACCAGTGTCACAAGTCTACAGGCGTACTAGTAGAGTATACAAAAGATGATATAAACTGTCCTACTGTCTGAAAGAAGAAGACAGGAATAAACAAAAAAAGAACTTCATAGTGCTGCTGAGAATCGCCAAGGGAAGCAGCTCACCGTGAAGTCAAGTCTAGATATAACTCAGGGTCGAGCTCCGGTCTGATAACCAGATGCACCAGTCTCAGAACCTGTACAATTAAGTACAGAAGCGTAGCATGAGTACATAAACAAATATGTACCCAGTGAGTATCCCGCCTAACCTCGAAGAAGTAGTGACGAGAGGTCGACGTGATACTTACTAGGGCCAAACAATATATATAAATACAGGTTAAACAGAAATAGCAGTAATGAACAATAATAAGGAAAGAAGCATCAAATAACGTTCTCTAGTACCTTTACGTATCAACTTTCATAGCATACAAGCTACTTAACCTTCCCTTTTTCATGAAATCAACCGTTACAATTACAGGGCTTCACATCAATATTCAAACACATAACAGGCCGTGAACGTACGATCGATACGACATGAAAAGTAAATGTGCACTGCCGAAGGGCGCGGCCCGAACCATAGATGCATCTATCTTCCCCGCTCGCGAATCGATCATGCGACGCGGTTAACATAATACTAGGGCTACTCCGCTCGCGAATCATACATGCGACACGGGTTCACGTATACATATACATAATTAGCAGGGATTTTGGATGATTTAACATGGGATCATACTTAGCAGAAAGGATTTAATAATTCCAACTTCGAAATATAACCTCCTAGGCCTTCATATATGAAATTCAAGGATGTTAGATTACCTAGACCACATGCAAGATCACGGATAAAACACATAAGGCATGCTTGTGAATCCTAAACTACCCGTCAAGACATAATAGTAGCTACGCACGGACTCTCGTCACTTCGTGCGTGCGTAGCCCCCGCAATTAAGGACATGCAATAATTTATAATCACCTATGGGGACAATTCCCTCTTACAAGGTTAGAAAGGAGACTCGGCTCGTGTCGAGCCTACTTCCCGGGTCAAGAATGCGCCAAAACTCCAACTCGTCTCCCAAGGACTCGAAACTAGTCAAATGTTGCATAAATAAATTAATTTATACTCAAAAGTATAAAATTCCCCAATTTAATTAGTTATTTCAACTTACTTTGAAAAATCCCAAAATACACCCCCGGGCCCACATGCTCGAATTCTGGAATTTTTCAAAGGAAACAGTCACCCATAGCCTAAGGATCAATAATATATAGTTTTTGTATGGTTCAATAGCAAATTCCTTGGTAATTCTCTCATTTTCCATAAAACCTATGTCTTTGCCCTAACCCATGATTTCTTACTAATTAATGGTTTAATCTACTTAAGAATTCAAGTATTAAACTAAATTTGGTGTAGGAATCACTTACCTTGCAGTAGCTAGGTCGATTATCCCCTTTGAATTTCTCTAAAATCGCCCAAGGAAGAAGAAGAATGATAAATTTAGGCTAAGTCCCGTTTTTAAAAGTTCTACCCAGTTGCCCCCTTCATCGCGAACGCGATAGGGGCTCCGCGTTCACGAAGGCCAATGGACCAGGCTCCTGAAGCTCTTCTATGTGAACGCGTAACGGGGCCCGCGATCGCGAAGTCTAGCCGGGCTAGACCTACGCAAATGCGGTGGGGTTGCTGCGGACGCGAAGAACAACTGGCATGGGCCAGCCGCTTACACATCGCGAACACGGGAACCAAGATGACGCGATGGTCAGAGGCCCAACCCATCGCGAATGCGTAGAGCATCAACTTCCCCATCCCAACTTCTTCTTCGTGAACGCGGTCGCGCACCAGCGAACGCGAAGAAGGAAACCAGACTTGGAAATTTTTGGTTTTTTGCATTTAGCTCCGAGGGGTCCGAAACTCACCCGAGCCCCCCGGGATCCCGTCCAAAGGCACTTGCAAGTCTGTATTTATGATACGGACTCGCTCGAATTTCCAGAACGTGAAAAACAACAATGAAACTAAGAATTCGACCCCAAAACCAAATTGAATCAAACTTTGAACTTCAAGTTCTAGAATTCGCTAACAATGTGCCGAACCTACCTATACTACTCGGAATGACACCAAATTTTGCAAGCAAGTCATAAATGACATGATGGAACTATTCCTAGTCTCGGAATTCTGTTCGGACCTCGATAACACAAAAACACGTTCCAAACCACAATTTGAACTTAAGGAAACTCTTATTTCAATATTGGGCGCCGAAACGCTCCCGGGTCATCAAAAACTCGTTCTGAACATACGCCCAAATCCAAAATCATCTTATGAAGCTACTGGAACCGACGAAACTCAATTCCGAGATCGTTTACTTAAAACATTGACCGAAGTCAAACTTGGCCTTAAAGGCCAACCTTAAGGAACCAAGTGTTCCTATACCATTTCAAACTCTTCCAAATCCCGAACCACCCGCCCCCACAAGTCATAAATCATTAAAAGAAACTATGGGAAGTCTCATTTAGGGAAACGGGGTCCTAAAATGCAAAACGATATGTCAGGTCGTTACACGTAAGCTTTAAACAATAACATCCCACAATAATATCAGTCCGAATATATGTTATCACCGTAACACTGTCAACCCAACTCTGTCTTTACGTACCATGATAGGATCAAGAGAATAACCAACACTTTCAACAGACTTACAACAACAAATGTAAATAATCAAAAGAAACCAACATGAATATATATATATATATATATANGACATCCCGTACTCTTCCAAAATAACCACAATAATATTTAACAACAAAATAACAAGGCCAACTAGTCATAGAAACAATAGAGAACATAGAGCAATTAAGAAAAACATCAATTAAGTTGGGAACGGAGAAAGGGGATCATGTTTATCAAGCAAATTGGGTGGTGCATAGATACTCTTCACCAAACCTATACACCACTCCCATGCATTTCACATAGAAAACAAGTGGGGATTCCTATTCCCTCAAGTCAAGGTTAGACCAAACACTTACCTCAATTTCGTAGGCCACTCACTGCTCAATTACGAATTTTCCTTTTGAATTCACCTCTAACTTGCTCGAATCTAATCATAATTAACTCAATATCATCAATTAATGCTAAAGTAACTAACTTTATTGAAAAACATGACTTTTCCTAAGTTTTCTCAAAAGAGTGAAAACCCGACCTCGGGTCCGCTTGGTCTAAACTCGGGGTTCGGACCAAATTATGTTTATCCATTCACCCACAAACCCAAATATACTATTAGTTTTGAAATCCGACCTCAATTCGATATAAAAATTTGATTTTTTACAAAATTCCTTAATTCTACCCAAACTCTCAATTTTTACCATGGAAATTCCTAATTTTTTATTTAAAGATGATGAAAAACAATAAGGAATTGAAGGAGTGATGTTTAGAATGATTACCTATGACTCGGGGCTGATACTTGGTGAAGCATTTCGGTCTTAGAGCTGTAAAATTTAAAATTTGGGAGAAGAAAGGGTTCTGCCCGTTTTAAAATTGGGTTTTATAGGGGTGGGCAGTCGACCTTCGCACCTGCGGTGCTTGGGTCGCATCTGCGGGCCCGCAGGTGCGGAAAAAGGGTCGCATCTGCGGAAGTGTCTTAAGTATTAGGGGGTCGCACCTGCGGAGTTTTGACCGCACTTGCAGAGAAGGTGTTCGCATCTGCGAGGTGGCCGCACCTGCGGACTAGGTCAGCACACCTGCGGTCTCGCACCTACGGCCCTAGGCTCGCAGGTGCGTGCACACCAGAACTGGTGCACCAGCAGTGTTTTTCTCACTTTTAATACTCCTAAACTTACTCAAAACTCACCCGAGCCCTCAGGGCTCTAAAACAATTATGCACGCTAGTCTAGAAACGTTAAACGGACTTGCTCGTGCGATCGAATCATGAAAATAACATGTAAAACCACGAATTAAACCTCAAAACTCCTCATTTTCATCAAGAACACTTAGAGTTCGTAACTCTTCAACCGGATGTCTGAATCCTGTTAAACGAACTCCGTTTTTTACCAAATTTCACAGTTAACCTTTAAATATCACAACAAATCTGTACGGGGATCCGGAACCAAAATACGGTCCCGATACCAATGATTTCAAACATTATTTCTTTTCTTTATTTCATAAATATTTCAGCAAAACAATTTCTTTCAAAAATTGATTTCTAAGGCTTGGGACCTCGGAATTCATTTTCGGGCATACGCCCGAGTCCCATATTTTACTGCGGACCTCCCGAGATCGTCGAAACACGGATCCGGGTCTGTTTACTCAAAATGTTGACCAAAGTCAACTTTTATTAATTTTCAACTCTAGCAATTACTATTTCTCATATTTTCACATAAAAGCTTTCCGGTTTCACGCTCGGACTACGCACGCAAATCGAGGGATTTAAAATTTATCTTTGTATGGTTATTAAGCATGGAACGGAGTCTAAATTCATAAAATGACCCCTTGGGTCATCACAGACTACCGAGATCGAGAGGGTGAAGACCCTAGAACAGGAGGTTGTTGCCTTGCTCACTTCTGAAGGTGAATCGAGCAGTGGCTCGGAAGATGATAAAGATGAAGGCGAAGTCCCCGAGGGGGAAGACGCCGTCGAAAACCCTGGGGACGGAGCTGGAGTTGATGAAGGCATAACTCCCGAGGGATCCGTTGAAGGCACATCCTCGGTGGTAGATTAGGGTTATATTTGTTTTTTCCTTTGTAAGGGCTTTAGATACAAGTTCTGTAAATACGCCCCTTTGATCATTCAATATATATAAGAAGCCTTTCATATTTCATCATTTCACGCTTTTCCTTTGCTTTTCTATAATAGATTGCAATGCTCGTTTAGCTATCGGTCCGAGATTTGGACCTCATAGTAAACTCTTAGGTTTCTGTATTTGGCGAGCGATTTTGCAATGGTCGAAAATTGACCGCTTGGGGCTTAGCCTCTGAACCAAGCTTTGACTTGGTTGACCTTTAGGCCTTAAAAATTGGTCCTGATATTCTTCTATGTTGGATCTTAGGCTCTTACGCGTTAGATCAGTATGACCTCTAGTCGGCCCTGAGGCTAGTTGGCCCGTAGGCTTTTATGCATTTTCCCTCAGGCGTTTTTCAGTTAACCGTTTAGGGCTCAGTCTTCGAGTCGGGTTTCGACTCAAGCTCATCGACCCTTAGGTTTTTGAATTGGCCCTGAGGCTCTTTAAGATGGCGCCTAGGCTCTTACGCGTTGGGTCGATACGACCTTTGGTATGGCTATAGTTTCCCTCGCTAAAGATTTTTTTGAAGTTTCTGTGTTCGTCCGACTCTTCGATGGTCCGATAATAACCTCGATTACGAGTCATTATGTGATGATAATTGAGCACCTCAGAAGGTTTTGCCCTATGGTTGAGTTGTCTCGAAGCCTTTTAATTGTTTGGAGCTGACATGAACATGATCGAAGCTCTCTTTTGCTTATGCCGAGGGTAGCCTGATTTAACCGGTTCTTTCCGAAGTATTTTTGAAGTATTTGTGATTATGCGGCGACGATCGAGTGTCCCCGAGTCACGTTAATTTGGCCGGAGCTTTGTTACCACAGTCATCGTATTTGGCCGTAGCCTTTCGATTGTAGTCGTTGTGTTTGGCCGTAGCCTGTCGACCGGAGTCATTGTGTTTGTCCATAGCCTATCGACCGGAGTCGTTGTGTTTGGTCGTAGCCTATCAGCCCCCGAGTGAGATAATCTCGACGTCTATATCGAGGGTATACCTTTTGAGGGGTCTTACAAGTTCGAATATATAACCTTGACTTTAATATCGGGATTATACCTTTTTAAGGTCTTTCAAATTGGTCATGCCTTACTTGAGGTCTTACAGGTTTGATGATTATTCCTTTTTTAAAGTATTTCATTTTTTATCATGCCCGTAGGACTTATAGATTCGGTCATGCTCGTAGGACTTACAGATTTAATCATGCCCATAGGACTTACAAATTTAGTCATGCCCGTAGGGCTTACAGATTTAGTCATGTCCGTAGGGCTTACAGATTTAGTCATGCCCATAGAACTTAAATATTTGGTGCCGCCACACAGAGGGTTTTCGGGCTCGAGGTTTCCCACTTGGGGTCTTACGGCCTCGAGTTTTGATAGCTCGATGAGGAGGTAGTCAGCAACAGTCCTCGAAGCACCGAAAGGTTTTGGCTCCAGGGTCGTTCTTTGTAAACTTGGGCTCACGAGATCGAAGTTTCTGGCCCTGAGGCCTTAGGGCTTCGAGTCTTGGACGTCAGTCCCCGAGCGTCCGGGGGATTTCTGGATCTGGAGCAATTTCTTGTGATAAAAAATTCTTTGAAAGTGTAGAGCTTTGTATAAAGATGCTCCCTTGATTACTTGGTACAAGTATACATATTTTTACCATCGAGGACTCGGCTATTATATGCGGACACAGTTCATTTGACCCTTTGGCCCGATACATCGTTTTCCTATCGAGGCCCTCTTTGGCTTGCTTCGATTTCTTTGAGGAGGTGATATCCCGAGGTGATGTCCCCCCAGTATTCGAGGTTGATCGAAGAGAAGCCTTGAATGCTTGTTGAGTCTTCCTTAGGTAGCATATAGATGTTGCCTCGTTAAGAACCTTGTCCGTAAAAACCCTTTTTTGGGATAAAATCCGATCAGAGGAAAAGAGTGCAACGCATGCTTTAAAACCTGAGGTCTTTGAGGTCGGAGGGTGTTTAGATGTCCTCCATCGGATATCTGTAAAATTTTAGTGCAGAGTACATAAATGAAAATAGGAGGGTGGTTTTACCTTAGCAATAATAGCGTTTGAGCATTGATATGTTCCAATTGCTCGGAAGTTGTTCGCCTTCCATGGTGCCGAGTTTGTAGGACCCTTTGCTGATTACTCCAAGGACACGGTACGGTCCTTCCTAGCTCGGGATTAGTTTTCCCTCATTGGGGTTCCGAGTGTTTAGGGTGACTTTCCTTAGGACTAAGTCCCCGACTCCAAAATGTCGGAGGTTTGTTCTCCTGTTATGGTATCTTTTGATTCTTTGTCTTTGGGCAGCCATTCGGACCAGTGAAGCTTCTCGCTTCTCATATAATAGTTCGAGAGCTATAGTCATTGCCTCGTTGTTTGAATTTTTAGTAGTGTGTCGGAATCTGGCGCTTGGCTCGCCGACCTCAACTGGTATCAGTGCCTCGAACCCATATACCAGGGAGAATGGTGTTTCTCTTGTGCTAGATTTTGGAGTCGTTCGATATGCCCATAATACTTCGGGCAACATTTCCCTCCATTTACCTTTCACGTTCTCTAACTTCTTTTTCAAGTTTTGGATGATGGTTTTGTTTGTGGATTCAGCCTGACCGTTTGAACATGGGTGGTAGGGCATCGATAGGATCCTCTTGATTTTAGGATCCTCGAGGAACTTTGTTACTTTGCTTCCGATGAACTCCTTTACGTTGTCGCAGGTTATCTCGGATGGGATCCTAAAACGACATAGGATATGATCCCATGAAGTTAATGACTTCTTTTTCCCTAATCTTCTTGAAGGCCTGTACTTCCACCCATTTTGAGAAATAGTCAGTCATAAATAGAATAAATCTAGCTTTACTTGGTGTTGTTGGTAGGGGTCCAACGATGTCCATCACCCACTTCATGAATGGCCATGGCAACAAAATTGAGTGTAGTTGTTCACCGGGTTGATGAATCATCGGTGCAAATCTTTGGCATTTGTCGCATTTCCGGACGAATTATTTGGCGTCCTTCTCCATGTTGTCCCAATAGTAGCCTTCCCTGATCACTTTTCGGACTAAAGAATCGGCACCGAAGTGATTTTCGCAGGTGCCCTCGTGGATTTCTTGGAGCACATAATCTGTGTCCCCCGGTCCCAGGCACACCGCTAGGGGTCCATCGACGGTCCTTCTGTATAGAGTTCGATTTTTGTCGAGTGAGAACCGAGCTGCTTTGGTTCGCAATGCCCTCCAATGTTTTGGGTCCGCGAGTAGTTTCCCACTTCCCAAATAATTGATGTATTTGTTTCTCCAATCCCATGTCAGGCTGGTGGAGTTGATCTCGGCATGGCCTTCCTCGATCACTGATTTGGATAGCTGAACAACGGCTCCAGGGAGTATGTCATCTTCTTCAACGGATGATCTAAGTACCTTTGCATCCTGTCTTCTCGAACCTCGAAGCTCCCATTTACATGGTTCACTACCAAGAGGGAATCACATTTTTCTTCGATGATTTCGGCTCCTAAGCCTTTGGTCAATTCCAGACTGCAATCATGGCCTCATACTCGGCTTCGTTGTAAGTCAATTTTGTATTTTTTATAGATTGTATAATCATGCCGCCCGTAGGTGGATTTAGAACTATGCCGAGCCCAGACCCTTTCACGTTCGAGGCGCCGTCAGTGAACAGGGTCCACACCCCCAAAGATGTGCCCGGTTTTATCAGAAGTTATTTCTTTACTTCGGGCACTAGGGAGGGCATAAAGTCCCACAAAATCCATCGAAATTTGGGATTTAATAGCCGTTCGGGGCTGATACTCGATGTCATATTCCCCGAGTTCGATGGCCCATTTGGCCAGTCGACCTGACAACTCGGGCTTATGCAGTATGCTTCGAAGGAGGTATGTTGTTAAAACCAAATGTGATGGTATTGAAAATAAGGCTTCAACTTTCGAGATGCATTAATTAATGCAAGAGCTAATTTCGCTAGAAGTGGGTACCTGGTTTCGGCATCGCCCAAGGTCCAACTTACATAGTAAACAGGGAATTGCGTACCTTGTTCTTCTCGAACCAGCACACCACTTACTGCTACCTTGGACACGACCAGGTATAGGTACAGTGTTTCATCATCCTTTGGGGTGTGGACTAAAGGTGGGCTTGATAGATATCGCTTCAACTCCTCTAAGGCATGTTGGCATTCCGAAGTCCATTCGAACCTATTTTTCTTTTTGAGCAAGGAGAATAAATGGTGACTCTTGTCTGACGACCTCGATATGAATCGGCCCAAGGATGCTATCCACCCAGTCAGCCGCTGCACATCCTTCACGTTATTTACCACTGTGATCTCCTCGATGGCTTTGATTTTGTCAGGGTTGATCTCAATCCCCCTATTTGACACCATGAAGCCTAAAATTTTACCCGAACTCACCTCGAAGGCACACTTCTCGGGGTTGAGCTTCATGTTGTAGCTTCTGAGAATGTCGAATGTCTCCTGCAAATGAGTCAAATGGTCATCTGCGCACATGGACTTAACTAGCATATCATCAATGTATACTTTCATGGATTTGCCTATTTGATGTTCAAACATTTTATTAACCAGTCGCTGGTACGTGGCTCTCGCATTTTTTAGCCCGAAGGGCATCACGTTGTAGCAGTACGTACCATACTTTGTGATGAACGAAGTCTTTTCCCTATCCTCTAGGTTCATCTGAATTTGATTATACCCCGAGTAGGCGTCGCGAAAGGTGAGGATCTCGTGGCCGGCCGTGGCATCAATCAGGCGATTGATGTTAGGCAACGAGAATGAATCTTTGTGGCATGACCTATTTAAATCTTTATAATCTACGCACATTCTTAGCTTATTCCCCTTTTTGGAGACTACCACCACATTGGCCAACCAATCAGGGTATTTTACCTCCCTAATAGATCCTATTTTGAGGAGCTTTGTTACCTCGTCCTTGAAGAATGCATGTTTTACCTCGGACTGAGGTCTTCTTTTTGCTTTACCGGTTTGAACCTGTAATTGATGCACAGTCGATGGGTGGTTATTTAAAGTTTTTTGATCTACCGTTTTCATCCATGTATCATATCTTACTCATAATGCTTCATTAACTCTTTCTTTATTTCCTGCTAACATTTATATCTATTACTTTATCCAAAAACTTGAACAAAGACATTCTTTTTCTCCCCTTGCTTCATCCATCGGCTCTTCGAGTTGCTCAACGTCCTTGCTCTACTAGGGATGGGATCCATACCAAGGTAATATTTATCCCTTCGAGGCTTCCAGTGCCTATCTTTGTAGTAATCATATCTAGTTATACTATCTTAGAGTGCACCATCTGGGTGTCTCACAAGGAGATATATTAGTATCTTTGTAATATCCTTTGGAAATGTCAACTAACGCGAACCATCTATTCATCATTTTGGGTTACTGTAACCCAGTCGGATCCTACTATCCTATCCTTCTCTTAAACAATATCCGTTAGCTCCCATAAGGCATGACTGAGGTAGGTGTGGCCGATTGTACATACATCTATTACTGTTGAGGGTAACTCACAATGCTTATATTTCTCTTCCTGAATGGTAAATAAGGATAACTGGGTACCTCGCACCCTTCTTCACCTTGCTCCTTTTACTTGCTGAAACTTGTGTCTAACTTCCGATTCTGTTATTTATTTATTTTTTACCGTAAGAGTGGATAAGTATTATTTCCTTAAAGCTCCTTATCAAGAACCTTACACATTTTAGTACACACATGATCTACTGAAGACCTTACATTTACTCATCATAAGTATTATGAAAAATCGAGTCCCTCTGATCAACTCTTCCACATCCACATGCAATCTCTTACCAACTGTCTTTCTGGATATAAGCATCGACTTATTACGAATAAAATAGAAGTTTAGGAAATTGAGTTCTTACAACTGAGCTCTACCGCACGATCTAGAGTAAGAAGAAAGAGTGACAGTTCTAAATGCCCTGTAGCCTTTTGCTTATAAGTGTGGTGCACGACACACCCATAAACAAGACTCTACTAGACACGTTGTAGACTCCCTAGGACAGAACTGCTCTGATACCACTTTTGTCACGACCCAAAACGATGGGCCGCGACGAGCACCCGGTACCTTACTCAATCGAGTACCAACATAACGTATCTTTATTATTACATCATTATATACACATGACATACGTGCCTAATAGGACAACATGAACATTCATTAACTCAAAACATAGGCCGATAAGGCCGTACAATCTTTCACGTACACGACATATGTCTAAAAGCCTCTAAGAGTACATAAATATCATAAAGGTCGGGACAGAGTCCCGCCATACTAAAAAATACACGTCTAGATCATACTAATCAAACAAGCAACTCAGAAACAAATGGAGCGCACCAACATCTTCCGCTGAGCTGATAGCCTACTTGGAGGGCTCTCGACCTGTCTATCTGGACTTGCGGGCATGAAACGCAGCGTCCCCAGGCAAAAGGGACGTCAGTACAAATAATGTACCGAGTATGCAAGGCAGTATACTGAAAGCTAAAACCGAACTGATAATATAATAACTGCAGGTAGCTGAAAGTCAAAGATAGTCTGATGATATGCTTACATGCTGATACTGACTCAATTCTCTCAATATAGTAAGTAAAATATATGTCTGACGCTATAAGGCTCGGTATATATATATATATATATATATATATATATATATATAACTTCTCTTCCGCATTAGGCTCGCTCATAGGCGCTCGGCCATACTAGGCTCTGTATCTCGACCAACTGGGCTCGCTCATCGGCGCTCGGCCACAGTAGGTTCGGTATGTATATATAAAAAACTATATAACTGCTCTGCCGTAGTATGCTCGCTCATAGGCGCTCGGCCATACTAGGCTCTGTATCTCGACCAACTGGGCTAGCTCATAGGCGCTCGGCCATAGTAGGTTCGGTATATAACTTACCATCTGATCAGAGGTTGCCCAATAGGGGCCTGCCCATCAATTATAGCTCGATGGTAATGAAAATACTGTAATACTTTATATATAAACTCTCTGCTCTCTTGACTGGAAAAAGAAAATACTCAAATGAATATGAAGTCCCGATAAAGAGAATATTGTAACTTACAAAACTAGGAAAATTTACGTAACTTGCGAGACTAACAAAATATACGTAAATTCCGGGATATGAATTTTTCTTTATTCCTCGTTATCAAACTCGTGTAATTACGAGATCATACCAAAATGAAAGAAGGGCTTAGCGTTAACATACCTGAGTAGAGAAAAATTCGTAGCATTCCTCCATCACATAAAATAAATTATGCATGTTAAATCTTCATCTATCATTTCCAATCTACAATGAGAATGACCTGAGATATCCAAATTACGTGCATTTATGCACCACAGTATTGTCTAAATCTCATTTTCATTCATTCTTCTTATGCCTTCATCTCATCAGAGAAAAATTTGCAATTTATTTACTGTCTTAATTCCATCTTATTATGAAACCCTTGCAATTTAACATGCCTCCAGCGGTTCATAAGTTTGGTTGGCGATTCCCTTGCTAATTGCATCAATAATGCAATCCGGATTCTTTGATAACATTCAAGTCACCATAACATCTTGTTTGTGTAAGATCTGGAGGATTTAAGGAAAGAAATACACTTTTTTTCTCAATAATTCATAATGTAACATACCAAACTTACACTGAGATTCTTTGCAAAATGTGAGAGATTCCAAGAAACAAAACTCATGCCCAGAACTATATACTATTCGATAGAATGTCCACATCATGAGGAGCCAAATTCCTTACAACAAAAAAATTTGATAACCTTAAAGATAAGTTAGAGATAGACCAAAATCATTTCACTTTTCATGTATAAAATGTCTTAAGGTTGATATCCAGGTGCCTACTAATTGATTTGTCTAAAGGTAAGAGTCACCTATGTCTTACTCCACTTGCTTCCACGTGGGGGTGGGGTGGGGAGGTTTAATCTTAATCTATTTATTAGGTAATTAGGTAGTGTCCCGTTACCCGGTAATTAACCAATTACCCGCACAATTAAGAATTGTCTTAAATTACTTAAAATTCTACTCATTCTTAATATACTTTATACACTTTAATATCATGGCCATGTGGTACCTTGTATGGTACTAGTTTATAAATATCGGGTATTAATGCTCGGCCCGAATTTTATCCCAAAATGCCAAATTTCGACGAAACTCATTTTCTTCTATTTACTTACCTTCTCACCTTCACGAATTTACTCATCACTTGTTTGAAAAAACATAACACTTATAATTTCACAATAATCTCATTCCCGAACTTACGTCGATTTACTTACGACGAAATTTTATCGTACGAAAATGCGGGTTGTAACATCGCATTTCCGAGCTGTCATTAATTTATTTATGGTGCACTTTCACGACGAAAACGTGGGGTGTAACAGAGATGAAGTAAATACAAGCAATAAATCAAGGGAATCAGCAATGGAGAATGTTTGAGTTAGAGAGCAGAGAATGTTCTTACCTCGTATTCAATATCATGTGTGCAAAAAATGACAAGGGTCCCCTTTATATAGGAGGGGGAACCCCAACATAGTACATAACATTTATTACAAAAGAGAAGAGCTGGTACAGCTATTCAATGGTCCAGTACGGACTTGTACTATTTTGCAAGTGCTTGTTAGCTTTAGCCACACGCTCTTGGGAATCCCGCGCCTTTCCACGACGGGCTCCGACCTTCTCCTTATCTCTAGGTGCGTCGATCCTTCGGTACCTCCCTCCGAGGAATTCGTCTCAGAGTTGCTCTTCGGGTCTTGCCCCGATGTCATAAAAACCTCAAGATCGGTCGTTGGCGGTTTTGACTGTATACAAATATTAAAGAGAATTATTCGATATCTTATTGGAACTGTCTCTCATGGATTATGGTATCCACACTTTAACAATTTTAAACTAGACGGTTTTTCAGATGTTGATCTTGCAGGTGATAAGGACGACAGAAAAAGCACCAGTGGGACATGCTAATTACTTGGAAATGCATTGATATCTTGGTATAGTAGAAAGCAAGGATTAGTTGCATTATCCACGACGGAGGCTGAGTATATCGCTATTGGACAATGTTGTGCACAATTACTATGGATGTCTCATTAACTGGGTGACTATGAATTATTCTTTAAACCTATACCAATTTTCTGTGATAACTCTAGTGCTATACGTCCCTCTAAAAATCTTGTGCATCATTCTAGGGCAAAGCATAAAGACATCAAGCATCATTTTATTAGAGATCATGTCCTTTAAGGAAACATAGAACTATCTTTTGTTGGAACTACTGATCAATTAGCGGATATTTTTACTAAGCCTTTACTAGAGGACATAACCTATTTTTTAAGAGAATTACTTGGTATTATTTGCATTAATCATTAATATTAGGACCTATGTGCTATTATTATTTTCTGTATGTCTAATGTTTAATTTCTTTTTTAATCATTAATTGTGCCTCTGAATTCCCTCTCTTTTACTCTCTTTTCACATCAGTTGCTGAGTTCAAAGAAGAAAAACCAATCATCACGTGTGATCAACTGACACCCCTTCCTTTTTTATACTCAAATGTCACAAACCCTCTTTTTAATACCCGCAACCTTTTTTCAATCTCCATCGTCCCCATCGCCTAGAAACCCTCTCCAAAAGCTTTCTCCAACCAAAGCTCTTCAATGGCCAAACACTCTAAAGATCCCTCTGCCTCCACCAGAAAGAGTACTCGCTATAGAGCAAAACCCTCTTCTCAGCCTCCAGAACAAGTAGACCTAGGGTCCGACCATTCAGAAGGTTTTGCCTCCTCTTAGGCTGACCTCTCAGATCTTTCTCATACTTTAGGAGTAAAATCCTTGGGAAAACGACCTATGAAAGAACCCCCTGAATCGTTTACTCTAAAGAAGTCGAAAATTGATCTCTCTAGTTCCTTAGAGTATGACCTAAATTTCTAGGATTCTCCAAACAGGGATTTTTTCATTGCTTTGAAAGACACGCCAATCGCCCATGGGAGGTTAGTTGACCTTAATGAGATGGAAGCCCTAAATTGTAAGGTAAAAGATCTGTTTGTTTATCAAGGCTGGCCAAAATTCTTTTCTTTTCCTCTACCTAAAGTCTATGAACCCCTAGTGAAAATGTTTTGCGCAAATATTCATTCTAGTAAGTCTGATAAGTTGGAATCCTTAGTGTTAGGGAAGCGCATTGTTCTTGATTGTGCCAATGATTGATTCAATTTTTCAGTGTAAGTGTTCTAGTTTTTCCATGCTTTTCAAAAATTTGTGCCCTGATGATTTCGTATCTCTCTTGATCAAGCAAAATGGTGTATTGCCGAGTGTCCATCTGAATCTCTCCCAAACCAGTTAGGTCCAAGTGATTTTAACTTTGAAACTCGTGTTCTACACCACATTGTTGCAACTACTCTACTTCCTCGTACTGGCTCTTTCCACCTTCTCTCAAAGAGATACCTTTCTTATCTATTGTCTTGTGACAAAACTAAAGATCAAATTGTCCTCCTGGATCATCAATTTTTATGATTGAAAGTGCTGATGATCCCACTAGTCTGACCTATGGCATGGCCATCACTCATATTATGGAAGCCCATAATATTTTTATCTCTGAATATCCCTTCATCTCTGTTTCAAATTTTACAATTCCAGAGCTTTTGCGAGTATGGGGTATATGTGTGAGAAAGTGCTGATCAAATCGCTAGGGTTGGCAAATCTGTTCAATACACATCTTTGAGTCTTAGAGATAAATACTTTGATCGAATCAAATACCCTCTCTTTGTTATACTGCAAACAAACATTGTAGCTCTTCTAGATCTACTGTGTAACAAGTAGAGAAGAAAGAGAGAAAAATACTGGTGAAATATTGTATCAAAGAGAACCGAGTGACATAGAAACTGAGCCATTGGGGTAAACCATATCATTCACTGTGTACTCAAGAAACACATTCACTGAAAGAGAACTCCCTTGCAACACAAGAGGACTGGACTAGGATTCACATTGAATCCGAAACGTTCTGGTGTCTTTAATTCCTGCATCTTAAATTCTGCTTTTCTTATTATCTCGCTATTACATCTAGTTGACTAATTAGAATACTAATCAACTTATAGCGATTAAATTATAAAAATAGACAATGCACCCCCTCTTGTACTTTCGGTTTATGATCATCTTAGCATATGTCATGTGCTTTAAATTAATCATTAATCCAAAATCACGTGCACTTTCTTCATTATTCATTTCTCTTTTTGTTATTATTGTTTTTATTTTTGCTTGGGCCGGCCAAATGAGGATAAAAGGTAAAATTTAACGAGACAAATGTAACCTTTGGATAGAGGAGATTTGCAAAAGAAAATAGGCTATAACGATGCCACTATTTAAGTTTGAATTCCATTTAAACAAATTCTAAAGAAATTTAGTTTGCGGATCAGGATCAGAACTTGAGCTAAAACAACTTTAAAAAATCTCGACAGATCACCAAAAATTCCAAAAGCTTGCGGGTTAAAACAACTTTATTTCAATTGTAGTTTTACTGAAGAAAGAATGTCACGCTGCATAAATAACTGAACAAACTTACTCCGACTGCAGTTATTTGCACATACTTTTCCAAAACCAGTTTGTCTTTTACTTTTTTCCCAACCAGCACATTAGTTCTAAGGGAAACCTGAGAAGAATATTCAACCCTTGATCAAGGTTGTGGTTTACCAGTAAACCTTCCCTAATATAGCTACAGTCCTTCAATTTCTTCTAATATAATCCATAACACCTAAAAGTAGTATGTATGCATCAAATCAGGACAAGACAATCCACCCACAAACAAACATACATTCTCAAGACCAGGATTAAGAGATTCTCTCTTCATGCTTACATATTTAGGATCAAAAGAACCAATGATCACATTTTACTGGACGATTCTGTCTATCATAGTTTATTTCCTCCCTTCCTGTGCACCTGCCGTTGTGTTCTTCAATATCTACAGATTCAACAAACACGTCAAAACACAAACGTGTACCATTTTATTTTACTTACTCCTATTGAAATGGAAGTTCATTAATAGAAGTAAGGTTGTATGGTATCAGACAACCAGATAAGCACAACTATGAAATTTAACAGGAGAATTGATCGACTACTTTCTAGTTTTTGGCGTCGTTGTCGGGGACTTGAATATAGACTACTTTCTAGTTTTTGCATTAATTGTTTATTTCGTCTAGTCTAACGTTACTTGATTGTCACTCTAATCTCAAGAACTTTAACTGAATGCGTAGGGCCAGAAGCCAGGAAAGACTCAACGACTTTGACCCTGAACCTGAGAGAACATTTCACAAGAGTTTGAGGGAAGCAAGAGATACAAACAATATCCTGGCACTCGTTCAATTTCCTGTGAACTAGGGAGAGGAGCAACATATGGCTGTTCAGGAGGTAGAAATGCCCTGTATTGCTAATGTTACCTCCAGCATCGTGAAACCCAGAATCACCGGGCACTTTGAGCTGAAACAGAGCATGATCCAGCTACTTCATGCAAACGGGCAGTTTATAGGTATTCCACACGAGGATCCACAGCAACACATTCTGAACTTCTTGGAGATTAGTGATACTTATATCACTAACGGGGTCACTCCAGATTATGTGAGGCTTACACTTTTTTCATTCTCTCTGTTGGGCGAAGCTAAGCGATGGCTAAAGACAAAACCAGCTAATTCCATTACATCATGGAATGATTTAGAAAGAAAAATTCTGGCAAGGTTCTTCCCTTCAGGCAAAACTGCAAAGATCAGAAGGGAGATAGTTGCCTTTAAACAGAAAGCATGAGAATCTTTATATTCAGCATGGGAAAGGTTCAAGGGGATACTCAGAGACTGTCCTTATCACAATCAGACGAACGAAGTGTTAGCTCATACTTTCATAGAGGGGCTCCATCCCCAAACAAAGATTATGGTAGATGCTGCAGCGGGAGGTCAAGTATTGGAGAAACTCTTTGATGAAATTTATGCATTATTGAACAAATGCTCCAAAATCAATCCAGACTGGCAAGGAGAGATGGGTAGGAACATGGTCCAAAAATCACCAGGGCTTGAATTAGATGTTGTCTCAGCATTGTCAGCACAGATCTCTACACTGACCAACCAAGTCAATCAGATGACCATGATCATTAACAAGTAACAGGCTCAACCAGTGCAACAGGTTCAACCAGTGCAATAGGTTCAGGTATTTTGTGAAGTATGTGGAGAGGGTCACCCAAGTGACTTGTGCCCAGCTAATCCAAAGTCTATCTGCTTTGTGGGTAATGCAAATAAGGGTCAAGCAAATCAATATGGGAACACTTATAATCCCAACTGGAGAAACCACCAAAACTTCTCTTGGTGTGGAAATCAAGGCACCCAGAATCAATACATGCCTCAAGCACCTCAACAACAATACAGACCACCTCAGGATGAACAACCCGCTAGCCTTGAGGAGATGATGAAGAAAATGATGGCCGACCAGCAAGCTTTCAATCAGAAATTAATGGCTGATCAGCAGGCCCAAGCAGTAGCAATGAGAAATTTGGAACGCCAAATGGGACAACTTGCCAGTACCCAAAATACCCGACCAGTGGGAGCTCTTCCAAGTGACACTGAAGCTAATCCTAAAGCATCTGTTAATTCGTATCATTGAGGAATGGGAGGCAATTAGAAGAGGTTCAGTCTAAGAAGAGAAAGCAGGTAACTTTTAATGAGAGGCCAGACACTATAGAACCAACATCAGACAATTCAAAAGAATCAGAAAAGCCAGCTGAAGGGGTGGTGGTTGAGCAACCCCCACCATTGGTTGCAAGGACACCCCCTTCATTCCCTCAAAGGTTGCAGAAAGTGAAAGATAATGCCGCATACAAAAAGTTCCTTGATCTTTTGAAGCAGGTGCAAATCAACATTCCATTGGTAGACAGTTTGCAGGAAGTGCCCAAATATGCTAAATACATCAAGGACATTGTGGCCAATAAAAGAAGGCTGACTGAGTTTGAGACCGTGGCACTCACTAAGGAATGTAGCTCAAGAATTCAAAGCAATCTACCTCAGAAATTAAAGGATCCGGGTAGTTTTACGATCCAAATCTCAATTGGTAAGCAAGAAGTCGGGCGAGCTTTGTGTGATCTTGGGGTGAGCATTAAGTTGATGCCGCTATCTATATTCAGACAGTTGGGGTTGGGTGAGCCACGCCCAAAAATGGTGATTTTACAGTTGGTTGATCGCTCTTTTGCTCATCCTGAATGAGTGATTGAAGATGTGCTAGTTCAAGTGGGCTCTTTTATATTCCCTGTTGATTTCATTATCTTGGATTATAAGCCTGATTAGGAAGTCCCATTTATTTTGGGGCGTCCCAAATATCCTGCAGTTATGTCCACGGGCTAGGAAAATTTGAGGAGCTGAACAAGCGTGTTACTCTGACCCCTCCTAAGCCATCTATTGAGGAAGCTCCAGAGCTAGAACTTAAGCCCCTTCCAGCACATCTACGTTATGCTTATTTGGGGAAATCTGACACATTGTCCGTGATCATCTCATCCAGCCTGACTAATACACAAGAAGAGAAATTGCTCAGAGTACTTCGTGAGCACAAAAAGGCGATTGGGTGGACAATTGCAGATATTAAAGGAATCAGTCCATCATTTTGCATGCATAAAATCTTCTCGGAAGATGGACATCGCCCGAGTGTTGAGCAGAAAAGGAGGTTAAATCCCATTATGAAAGAAGTTGTGAAGAAGGAAGTAATAAAATTGCTTGATGCAGGTATCATCTTTCCTATTTCTGACAGCAACTGGGTAAGCCCGGTTCAATGGTGCCCAAAAAGGGGGGATGACTGTGATTGAGAATGATAAAAATGAGTTGATTCCTACTCGAACTATTACGAAATGGAGAGTTTGCATTGATTATCGACGTCTCAACAAGGCAACTCGCAAGGATCACTTCCCACTTCCCTTCATTGACCAAATGTTGGACAGATTAGCGGGACATGAATATTATTTTTTTCTTGATGGGTACTCGGGATATAATCAAATTGTCATATGCCCAGAGGATCAATAGAAGACCATGTTTACTTGTCATTATGTCACTTTCGCCTTCAAGCGAATGTTGGTTGGTCTTTGTAATGCACCAGCCACTTTCCAGAGATGCATGATGGCTATTTTCACTGATATGGTGGAAACATTTGTGGAGGTGTTTATGGATGACTTCTTAGTCTTTGGGTCATCTTATGACGATTGTTTGAAAAATCTGAGCATGTTATTAGCCTGTTGTGAAGAAACAAATCTGGTCTTGAATTGGGAGAAGTGTCACTTTATGGTGCGGGAAGGCATCGTTTTGGGTCACAGAGTGTCTAGGAGTGGCATCGAAGTTGATAAGGCAAAAGTGGAGGCAGTTGAAAAATTACCTCCACCAATGTCTGTGAAGGGTGTCTGGAGTTTCTTGGGACGCGCAGGATTCTATAGGCGCTTTATTAAGGATTTTTCTAAAATTGCTACTCCTTTGTGCAGGTTGATTGAAAAAGATGTCAAGTTCAACTTTGATGAAGCCTGCCTGAAGGCATTAGAGGAGCTCAAAAAGAAATTGGTAGTTGCCCCTATAATTGTTGCACCGGATTGGTCCCTACTATTTGACCTTATGTGTGACGCCAGTGACCATGCAATTGGGGCAGTGCTAGGCCAAAGGAAAGACAAGGTGTTATATTCCATTTACTATGCGAGTACGACCCTTGATGATGCACAGCTGAATTACACCACCACTGAGAAGGAGTTGTTAGCTGTTGTGTGAGCCTTTGAGAAATTTCGGGCATACTTTGTGGGAACAAAAGTCATAGTCCACACCGATCATGCAGAAATCGGGTATCTATTTACAAAGAAAGAATCTAAAGCTAGATTGATGCGCTGGGTTTATTGTTGCAGGAATTTGATGTGGAGATAAGATACCGAAAGGGCACTGAGAACCAAGTAATTGACCATCTATCAAGGACGGAAAATCATGACCACGTGGAGGAGGGTGGAGAAATTAGAGAAGTGTTTCCTGATGAGCAACTTTTTGTTGTAACCCAATACCCTCCTCCATGGTATGCTGATTATGTGAATTATCTGGTGAGTGGGGTACTTCCTCCGGAAATTGAATCTGAGGAAAGGAAGAGGTTCCTACACGATGTGAAGTTCCTCTACTAGGATGAGCCATATTAGTACAAAGAATGTGTTGATCAGTTAATGAGGAGATGCATTCCTGATAAAGAAGTGGAATTAGTGTTGTATGATTGTCATGCATCGCCTTATGGGGTCCATCATGGTGGAGATAGAACATTGGCGAAAGTACTACAATCTGGGTTCTTTTGGCCAACTCTATTCAAAGATGCCCATGCATTCGTTAAAAAGTGTGACCAGTGTCAGAGAACAGGAACAATCACAAGGAGGCACGAGATGCCTTTAAATAATATCCTGGAGGTCGAGATTTTTGATGTGTGGGGGATAGATTTTATGGGACCATTCCCATCATCCTGAGGAAATAAGTACATTTTTCTGGCAGTTGACTACGCGTCAAAATGGGTGGAGGCAATTGCATTGCCGACAAATGATGCCATGGTTGTAGCCGCGTTTGTGAAGAAGAACATATTCTCGAGATTTAGGACTCCACATGCCTTGATTAGTGATGAAGGAACCAACTTTTGCAATCGGTTGTTGAATAACCTTCTAGCTAAATATGGAGTCTGTCATAGAGTTGCGACAGCATATCACCCCCAAACAAGTGGGCAAGCTGAGGTATCGAACAGAGAAATAAAGTAAATATTAGAGAAGACGGTGAGTGTGAACACGAAGGATTGGGATGCAAAGTTAGATGATGCCTTTTTGGCATATAGAACAGCTTACAAAACGCCAATTGGGGCGTCACCGTATAGGTTAGTCTATGGGAAGGCGTGCCACTTTCCCGTTGAACTCAAACATAAAGCATATTGGGCCATCAAGAAGCTAAACACGGACCTTGAAGCCGGGGGTGAGAAAAGACTGTTGTAGTTGGCTGAATTAGATGAGTTCAGGCTGCACTCGTATGAAAATGCCAAACTTTACCAAGAAAAGACCAAAAGATGGCATCACAAGCATATTAAGCCACGCCAATTCGAGCCAGGCCAATAGGTATTATTATTCAATTCTAGACTGATTGTTTCTTGGGAAGCTAAAATCGAGATGGTCAGGACCGTTTGAGGTGGTGAGAGTCACTCCTTATGGTGCACTTGAGTTGCAAGCTATACACGGTGAAAGAAATTTTTTGGTGAATGGGCATAGAGTCAAGCACTATTGGGGAGGACCCATGATTCGTGAGAAAACCAAAGTTGTGCTCGCAGATTAGTAAGGAGAGACTCTGCGTCGTGCCACGACGTTAAATCATGCGCTTGTTGGGAGGCAACCCAATTTTTATTGCTTTCATAGTTAACTTCTTAATTTTTTTTCGTGATAGAGTAGATAGATTTTGTATTTTTCTTTGTAGGATTAAAAATTATAGATATAATGGTGTAGGACATGTAATTGAGTATTTAAAAAGGTTAGGGGGATCAGGATGTTACTAAAAAAAATGTTTTACGTGAATAGCGCACAGGCCAGCGCCCAGCGCTACCTGGGGCGCTGAAAACAGAATGTTAATTACCCCCCCCCCCCCCCCCCCCGGGCA
>ML275999.1:41705-54783 GCA_005239495.1 Nicotiana undulata
CCCCCCCCCCCCCCATCGCCAGGTACAGCGCTAGGCGCTGGCTGGGGGTCCAATTTTTATTTCTTTTTCTTTTTATTTTCTAAAACCCACACCCATTAAACCCAACCCAATTACCCACCTACACTAATATCATAACCCATCATCTACCCAAATACCCAAACTCTACTTCTCAAAAAATACAAAAAAAAAACGCATCCTTCTCTTCCCCTCTCTGCCGCGACACTCCCTCCCCCTCTCCTCAAAATTTTTCAAGTTTTCTCTTGCTTTTTCCTCTCCAATCTACAGGTATGTTCTTCTTCTTATTATTCTTCTTCTTCTTATTTTGTTTTAATTGTAGTTAACAAGGTATATCTCATCCCCCAAGAGCCCTAATCCCCAATCTTTCCCATTATGAAATTGTTAAGAAACTTTGGTGGTGGGCTTGAAATTGTTGAATTTATGTGCTTACTATGTGGTTGAAGTAGTAAACTAGAAGTCCCTCTACTCCATTAAAAATTGGGATGGCCACCATCTTTCACCATTATTGAATTCTAGAACTCACACTTTATGCCCACATGGTATTTGTGAAAATGCTTGAATGATGATTTTGGATACACCGGTGAAGTCTGAGTAACCGAGTGTCTTTGTGAATGAATTTGAGATAAGTGTGGGGTGTGTAGGGGTGTTGTTACATGCTAAGGGTATTGAGCTTTAATGAAAAAAATCATGTCTTTACACTATGTATCTTATGTATTGTATGTTTTGACTTGTTGTAGAAATTAGCTAATGTAGTATAGTTGTGTAGTTGTAGAAAATGGAGTCACACATGCCTATTGCTTACATTCAAGTGAATTCATGTAGCCATGATCGATTAATTATATGAGTAGCTTGGGGGAGTCTTGAGTACACATAGCTTTAGCATGCAACACTTGCACATTTTCAAATAAAAATCATGAAAATATTATACATTGCACCTTTGGTTTTAAGTGTGGGGTCCTTGTAGGACTTGCACCACAACCTTAGGTCTAATCTTTGACAAGTCTCGTGTTCATGTTTTCATGGTGTTGCAGGATAAAAATGGCTCGTGATAGTGCTACCAAAGGCAAGGGCATTGACAAATCCTCCTCCACCTCTCCTGTACCTAAGAAGAGAAAGCAACGAGAAGGCCCCTCACGACAAGCAAAGGGAAAGCAACTGGACGAGGGCTCACAACTGCGCCATTGAGACCTAGACCCCGGTTAGATTTGATAAATGATGCGGCTATTGCTTGGCACAGGGACTTTGTGCCATATGGTCTCTATATCTCCAACATGGGGATAAACACCAAGGCTTTAGAGCGGAATTTTCCAGAGGTGATGGGCCAACTCCGCGCCAGGCACATGGAAAAGCTTTTGACATGCCCCGGACCGGCAAATCTAAGCATGGTATGGGAACTCTATGCAAATTGGCGTCTCGGGCATGACATTTCGCATGTACGGGGTGTCAATATTCCAATGGCTAGGGAGGACTTATGCAAATATTTGGGTGTTGAAAATGGTGACCCAAGGAGACTACAAAAATGTGTACGCAACCCAAAATACACCTTGATACGTCACACTTTATGTGGTGTTGATTCAAATGCCAAATGGACCAGAAAACAAGGCAATATTCATCTTCATATGGTCCGCTCAGATTTCAACAAGACTGCCAAGGTGTGGCAGAACTTTGTACAGGCCAGACCCATGCATGTCGAGCATAGCAGCGACTGCACTTAAGCTAGAGTGTGTGTCATTTATTTTTTGATGACAGGCAGACCCATCAATGTGGGTGAATTAATGTTAGGGGAGATGGCCCGTACGAGGTTTGGATGGCAGATTAAACGGTTCTTCGTTGGAAATATGCTCATCCGTTATCTGATGGACCTAGGGGTGCATGAGTATACTGGTTATGATGAGGTGGTGGAGGCTCCAACAGGGCTACTGTACATCACATCACTGCTGGAGACATCGTCCAAGTTGACACCGGCTGCGATATATGAGAGGGTCGAGAACTTCAGCAGGTATATTTATAAATCTCTGAACCTTTTGATGTGCAGGGATGGAGTTACGGATGAGGAGCGTATGCAATTATGCAATAAGTTACCCAGTTCACCCAAAGAGATGTTGGGGATTGCACCTGGAAGCCCCATTCATTCTTCAGAGGACGTCAACACAGTCTGTGGCTCAGACAGAGAGGATGAGGGGGGTGACGAGGTTACGGGGCCTCGGGCCTTGGTTCCTCTAGGCCCGGATGATGATGAGCCTGCAGCAGCTGCTATGGAGGACTCCGATTGACAGGGACCATTTCTTTTCACCCTACTTTGCTTTTTAATTTGTATATGCATCGAGGACTATGCATGCTCTTAAGTGTGGGATGGGAAGAATGCTACTTGTGGAATTGTTGTATAATTTGTATAATTGGGTTTTAATTTTTTTTTTAGTGTTAATTAGTTTTGTTTAGTTAGTTTTGTTTATTTTCATTTTGTTCTAATGTTGGTTAGTTGTTACAAAAATGAAAAACAAAAAAAAATAGAAAAAGCTCGGACTTTTCCCGACGATGGATCTGTTGGACAATTTTCTTGAGGGATAAAGTTCGATTTAAAAATACCAAAAACAAATAGTATCCCTTAGTTTTTCTTTGGGCACCGGTTCTTTTCCAAGGGTGTAGCTCGAACCAGACACTTTAATTTTAGGAGTAGTTAGGAAGAAATTGAGTAACTTGGAAATACCCATTGACATGTTTGGTGGTGGCATATTAGGTTATGACATACATTCTGCTTTCCCTTGTATTTGGCTTGACATGTGAAACCTAAGTAAAAATAAATAGCCTATTTAGTGACTCTTTAGCTCAGTTGTTTGACTTGTAGGCCACATAGTGTGATACTGCTTAATTCTCTCAAGTGTGCTTGCTTGACTTGAGAGTTGAACAAAACCGTTGTGATTGAGTCATGTGCAATGTGTAAGTGAGGTCCAGTGATCCTATATGCTATCATGTGTAGTCTAGAACTTTTCCCGTGTGTTAATCAAAGAGAAATTGTAGGTTATGCTAATCTAGGAGATGGCGTAGGCATTTTCTTGCTTGATCATGGATGTGCTTGTCACACAAAAATAAAAAAATTCCGTTGCTAGCCCCTTTGAGTCTAATAGGCCTTTTCTTTGGCACCCACATTACAAGACGTACCCCTATTTCGTTCTTAATTGAGATTTTTGCACCTTTACCTCCTAAGGCACTTAGTCGCTAAAAGAAGTAAGGTGGGATATTGGGGATTAGTTTTTGAGTGGAGCCATGGAAGGGCCTGTTGGCGCACTAAAATTGAATTCAAAAGTCACTAGCCAATGAACTTTCATGTATGGAGTGTGTGTAGGAAAATAAAAAGAAAAAGAGGAAAGAAAAAAGAAAGAAAAAAAAGAGAAAAATGATAGTAAAAGTACGTAGAAAACGATACACACCTCCATTTCCTATTAAATTGTGCTAGTGGAAGTATAGAAGTGCTTAATTGAAAAAGGGGTATGTTGTATATGGGTTGTGGCAAGTGAATTGGTTGAGAAGAATATGTGTTGAACTGTGATTGTAATGTATTAAAATGCTTAGGAGGGTTAGTCACTGTTCCTAAATATATCCTACTCGTCCCTTAGCCTACATTACAACCTTAAAAGTCCTAATTGATCCTAGATTTGGCCAACTTAAATTAGTAGAGATCTACACTAAGGGCAAGCTCATGGTACGACCACGGGATGCATATGAATTTTTTGTGAGAGTGAGTGAAATTTTATTCAATTGTGTGATGTCCTTAAATTATATTCAAAAACCATATTTGAATGTGTGGACTTGTTATATTCACTCTTTTGTTATTGGTGAGGGAACATGATCTCATGAGAAATTGGTAATGTTGTAAACTTCCTTGTTGGGTAAGTGCATGAATTGAGAGGACTTAGTAGTTACAAGTTGACTCTTGAGGTTGGGTGGTTGCAATTAGGTTGTTGGTATGATTTATTAAATTGTTATACTTGGGCATGTTCAAAAAAGGGGGAAGAATGTGAATTTTTGTATGTTCATACTTGATTGCCGGTCTCGATCATGGTCAAGGGGTAAAGTGTGTGATTAAAAATAAAAGTACTCCTTTATAGTAAACTGTGTACGTGTTGGAGGGTAGTAGTTTGTCCCATTGCTCGAGGACGAGCAAGAGTCTAAGTGTGGGGTGTTGATGTTTAGCTTAAAGTATATATATTTTTATGTATATCGCCTCATATTTTATTGTTTCATGAGTTTTAGATGTTAATTGTGATGATTTATATTAATTTGAAGTGTTTTTATGTAGGAATGATTTGGGAGCAATCGGGGGCGAAATGCGCAAAATTAGAGCTATAATGCACAAAATCGGACAAATTGGGATTTTGGGCGCCACTTGTGGCGCTGGAGACCGTATTGAATTTTAAGGCAGCGGTGGTGGGCGCCTGGCGCTACCCAGGGCGCCGGTGATGTGAATTTTACCTATTTTGTCCTGGACACGGTTTATTCGATCCTAGACCTACCCAACACGTATAAAAACAAGACTAAACACAATTTTGAGGGAGTTGACGCCACTTTGGAGGAAAAACACACACGGGATCGTTAGGAAGCGGAGAATTCTCTGTTTTTCTCATCTTTTTCTAGTAGTTACAGTTAATTCAACACTTATGCGATTGTTTAATTATATCATGAGTGGCTAAACATCCATTGTTCTGGGGTTGTGATTTAGCCATGAATATTGTTGTTTGACATTAGCTTGATCTTGATTATAATTCACTCAATATATGATTGTTTCTTCAATTCTGTGTTTAAGTGTTTAATTGTCTGGCCAGCAGTTAGATTCTATATACTATCTATGCTATGCTTGGGAAAGTCGTGTATAGATTAGAGAAGAATTGAAGAGAGCGAGATCTTAACCCTTCATGGGAGCGGATTTGTGGTTAGGATAGGATATACCTAGTCACCATGCTTAATTAAATATTGTAATCTTAATGCGTTCTAATAGATTAATTTCATAGGAATATAGGCGTTAATCTATTGAGAATAGGCGAGTAGTACTTCGTGAGAAGGCTATGAGAGAAACTATCGATTAATTAGCAACCATGAGTGAGTTATATGAAAGGGAAAGTTAATTAGAACACAATACGAATAGTGAATCAATCACAACCCTGGAATATTTGTCTCTATTAAATACACAACAATCAACTCGTTACTTGAAAAATTAGTTATTTGTTAGTATCGTAGTATAATATAATTACATTCCTGGATTTTTATTTTGGCTCGATTGAATAACGAATTTAGTGATTTAGTGAGTAGTTTATACAAGTCTCTGTGGGTTCGACACTCAACTTATTATTATATTACTTGTACGACCACGTATACTTGCGTGTGCGTTTGGGAGCAATCTCTTTGTTCTACTGCAAACATATTGTAGCTCTTTCAGATCTGTTGTGTCACAAGTTAGAGAAGAAAGAGAGAGAAATTCTGATGAAACATTGTATCAAAGAAAAACGAGTGACATAGAAACTGAGTCATTGGGGTAAACCATATCATTCACTGTGTACTCAAGACACACATTCACTGAAAGAGAACTTCCTTGCAACCCAAGAGGACTGGACTAGGATTCACATTGAATCCGAAAAATTTTGGTGTCTTTAATTCCTGCATCTTAAAATCTGCTTTTCTTATTATCTCGCTATTACATCTAGTCGACTAATTAGAAAACTAATCAACTTATAGCGATTAAATTATAAAAATAGACAATGCACCCCCTCTTGTATTTTCGGTTTATGATCATCTTAGCATCTGTCATGTGCTTTAATTTAATCATTAATCCAAAATCCTGTGCACTTTCTTCATTATTCAATTCTCTTTTTGTTATTATTGTTTTTATTTTTGCTTGGGCCGGCCAAACGGGAGAAAAGGAACGAGACAAACGTAACCTTTGGATAGAGGAGATTTGCAAAAGAGAACAGGCTATAACGATGCCACTATTTAAATTTGAATTCCGTTTAAACAAATTCTAAAGAAATTTAATTTGCGGATCAGGATCAGAACTTGAGTTAAAACAACTTTAAAACATCCCGACAGATCACCAAAAATTCCAAAAGCTTGCGGGTTAAAACAACTTTATTTCAATTGTAGTTTTACTGAAGAAAGAATGTCATACTGCATAAATAACTGAACAAACTTACTCCGACTGCAGTTATTTGCACATACTTTTCCAAAACCAGTTTGTCTTTTATTTTTTTCCCAACCAGCACATTAGTTCTAAGGACTCGTTTGGCCATAGAGTCTGCCAAAATAAACTTGGATTTTATTTGGCAATACATGTTTGGCCGTAAATTTTGCTTACATTTTGGCAAAATCTCAAATCCCAAAACCAAAGCAATAGCTTGTTTTGAGCCAAATCCCTCATAATGCACATGTTTTTCCAAAATAAATTAGGGAAATATGTTTTGAAAATATATGTCCAAACACATTTTCATCTTCAAGCCAAACTTCATCCAAAACAGATTTTTTAAAATAAATTTGGAAATTTATGGCCTAACGCGAGCTAAGGGAAACCTGAGAAGAATTGTCAACCCTTGATCAAGACTGTGGTTTACCAGTAAACCTTCACTAATATAGCTACAGTCCTTCAATTTCTGCTAATATAATCCATAACACCTAAGAGTAGTATGTATGCATCAAATCAGGACAAGACAATCCACCCACAAACGAGCATACATTCTCAAGACCAGGATTAAGAGATTCTCTCTTCATGCTTACATATTTAGGATCGAAAGAACCAGTGATCACATTTTACTGGACGATTCTATCTATCATAGTTCATTTCCTCCCTTCCTGTGCACCCGCCGTTGTGTTCTTCAATATCTGCAGATTCAACAAACAAGTCAAAACACAAACATATACCATTTTCTTTTACTTACTCCTATTGAAATTGAAGTTCATTAATAGAAGTAAGGTTGTATGGTATCAGACAACCAGATAAGCACAACTATGAAATTTAAAAGGAGAATTGATAGACTCTGGTAGCAGTACCAAAGAGAATGACTGAGATGTGCTTACATGAAGCGACATAGACAATAAAAATTTACATAGCCGACCCTAACTTGCACGGGATTGAGAGGTAATTGTAGTTGAAAGCAAAAGTATATAACTGGCCTTAACATTCCTATGTGGTCTGAGTGGATTTCCTTCCATTGTTGGCTTTATTACCTGGCTAAAGGCAATTCTTTCTCTTGACAATAGACAACTACTCACCTAGCCAAGAGAGTGGATCTAGAAAACTGAACTTAAATAATCCAGTATTAGTTAATTGATTTCAGAATTAAACAAGGCATGCATCAATATGGAGAGTATGGGGGCAAGACAAAAGGAACCTCTATCGATTCCATGCCTCATCTTGCCAGAATTGATCGACTAAACTAGACCCAAGGTAAGTGACATCCTACCCTAATTCAGACCAGCGCGACCTGAGATCAGACAATAGGTCAACGGTGAAAAAGATAAAACCAATGAGATCAGACAATAGGTTAATGCTGAAAAAGGAACCGATGAGATTAGACAATAGCATAATGGTCACACCAATGAAACCAGGTGAGTCCAAATCATGGAATAAGAAGCTAAAGATTTCAGAGTGGGGGGTCGATGCTTCAGATAATATCTCACTGACCAACTGCCATACTCCTTTCAAGGAACAATTTGAATTTCACCTAACCAGCAAATTTACTGGTGGAATGATGAAGCAGCATTTGAAACAATTTTGCGTGGTCTGGAAATTCCTATATTAGTTAGCGGCATCTGCTACTAGAAACAGTTAAGTCGGTATTCAATGGAATAAAAAGTTTAATCGTGATAAACCTAAGGTTAACAGTTACATAGCATTGCATTCCCTGAGATGTTTTTACTGATATTCACAGCTAGAACGAGACTTAATTCATTCTTGTTTTAAGTCTGAAACCCCCAGCTAACTTGAAAGAGAGATAGCAGAAATAAGTCCAGAAGAATAGATAAGCACCAATCTCACTGGCAAGATACAGAAAGTACTAAGAGATGGTGACTGGCGAGTATGAAATGACTATGCCGTTTCAGAAAAAAGAGAGGCTGAAGAATGTGTACGGATTCAAGAGACATTAGCTCAAGATTAACAAAATGACTAGTGCTATCCGTTCATGCAACATTCACAAGCCTTTAGCAACTATATGTAGTAATATCTGCAAAAAAGAAGAAGTTAATATCTGCACTTTCCCAATGACATGAATTGGTTTCCTAGATTTACTACAACGCAATAACTAGGAGTAAGAAGCCGGCATCATATTGCATAGATGATTAAGCAATTATTCACATTTCTTGCAAGCATATATACTATTATATTAAAAAACTCCAGAAAATTAAGGTAACAAAGATTGGAATCTATAGGAGCACTTTACTGATCCATTATTTGTTCAGCTTAAGTGCTACTACTTGGATTTGTATTTGATGGTTAGTAAAAAGGGATAATTTGATCAGTCAGATGGGTGAAAAGCTGCAGTGCTTTAATCCATGTTCAGAAGCTGGCACATAGATATTGCTATGGGATTACATCATACCAAATGTATTTTCAGTATGCTGAAATCATAGCATAGTGTTAATATGATAGTCATACTTCAACTCCTCGAGAATGTAGCCCCCAAAAAAAAAAGGTGAACCCGACGAATGGCAGGGATTACCGGCTTTAGATAAACTCTTTTCATTAGCTTAGCAGCAGGGGCGTATCTAGGCCTAAGGGTATGGGTTCACGTGAACCCATACTCCTCTCCCTAAACCATGTGTAATTATGTTATATTTTTTCAAAATTACCTAAATACATGTGAGTGCACCCGACTCATATGGTGCAATAATTATTGTGTGCACTTACGAGTAAAATTGGCGGTTCAAATCCCTCTTCGGACGGACTTATTTTCGGCACGAGGCCTTGATATATACATGAAAATCACCAAAAATTTTAGAAACGGCATTGATATATAATTTTAAAAATGTAGTGAGTTTATGGTAAGAGACTAAAGCTAAACACGTGATTCTAGATCCACGTCTTCATAATAGCGCACTCATACTCTTGAAATCCTGGATCCGGCCTCTGGCTGCTTTTAGATAATCTTATTATTAAGATAAAACCAAACTAATCTCGAGAATATTACTGATTCAACAGGAAAGACAAGAAAGGCTACTTAACCTTATAACAATGGCTCAAGATCTATCATTGCTACACAGTTAAGAATTTATCTTTCTAATTCCTACCTATTACAGGCTACATTTGCTAATACTGACAGTTTTGTACTTACACTGCTTTAAACAAAAAGAATACCCAAAAATACATTTAAAATGAGCAAAAGAAAGAAAAGCAGATCCACATGATATGTCAATATAACTCAACCTTTAAAAGGAATGGGACATGACACATGTCAAAGGAATGAAATGATGGTATAGTACTTAACTAAAGAATGATATTGTTGGTTGGTGAAAGTTGAAAATGGCATAGCAAGCAATTAAAAGGAAGCAATAAGTAGTAAGAGTAATAAGAAAATTTACATGTCTAAGCATTTGATTCTCATTTTGCAAAGTTGACAACCTCTCTTCAAGTTCTGCATTCTTTGTTTCCAATTCTTTCACTCTTGCTTCTAGATCTATCAAGTATGCTTTCTTCCTCTCCCTTGCTTGTTGTGCTGAGACTCTATTTCTCAGCAACCTTGTCTCACCCAACATTGCCCACACAAAAATACAAGATTAACCAAAGTACAAAAATACACTTTACACTTCAAAATTTTTATAATTTAACCTGTTAAATTGTAACCAACATGCAACATGCCATATATCAGGAAAAAATGAAAGAGATAGGTATGACCGTATGAGTATGGAAGCCCATAACAGCGACACGTCAAGTGGGTTCAGAAATGACAAGTGGACATACCTACGTGGCATGACATGATTGGATAAAAGGATTAAAAAAAGAACCACTTTTTTGTTTTTACCTTTTTAGCCTTTTGTTTTCTTTGTCAGCTGGACTTCTTCCTCTCTTCCTTTGAGTGCCAGCTGACGGCTGAGCTTGACCGGTGGCGGAAGTGCCATCTCTACCAGAAGCTGAGGTGGTTCCGGTGGCTTCTCCGCCCATCTCCGGCACTCTTCTGATCTCATCATCACTCTCCATACCTTCACAAAACACTAAACAACCTCAAAAAAAAAGACATTTTTACTCTTAAAATTCTTTCATCCTCAATAACCTAACTTTCTCAAAATCTCGACCTTACCCACAATCCAAAATCACACGTTCTTCTAAAACCCACCTTAAAAACTCCAAAATTTAACTCAAAAAGCTACTCCCTGCGTTCAACCGTTCCAATTATTATGCGAACCTATTAGACTGGGCTCGAAGTTTAAGAAAAAATAAGATCTTTAGAATTTGGGGTCCAGCAAGTCAAAGTAAAAAACAATGAGACTATTTATGTGGTTATAAAAATTTCTCGTTAAAGTTAAAATTATAAGTTTAACCTAAATTGTATTCAAATTTAAAAAGTGATCAATATTTTTAGAACGGACTAAAAAGAAGTTAAAATTATAAGTTTAACCTAAATTGTATTCAAATTTAAAAAGTGATCAATATTTTTAGAACGGACTAAAAAGAAAATAGGTTTATCTTGAAGTATAGCATCATAATTAAGTGCAAGTTCAACACTTCAAAAATTGAGTTGGATGAGTAAGAAAAAAATGAACCTTCTTTGACTTCAGAAACACTTCACTTCAACATTATTCCTCCCCAAGAACACACCTTTCTCGAAAATAAATGATAGCCAAAGTCCAAAATCATATATTTCTCGCAAAACCCACCTCAGGAACTCCAAATTTTAATGCTTTATCAGCAAGGAAATTTCAGAAACAGGAAAAAGATTGAATTTTGAATAAAAAACAAGGAAAATAAGAGGGGAAGAATTGAACCTTCTTTGACTTCAAGATGGAGAGCAGAGCTAGAAGATCTCTCACTACTTGAAGGTATAGAACTAGCAGCAATGGAACTGGTCGCTTGTTCTTGCATTTTCAAAGACAAAAATGTATATAAAAACAAGTTACAGAGTTTAGATAGTCTGAAGAGTTAAGAAGGTTATGAATATTCAGATATTTATCTGACACTGTCGAGAAAAAAAATAGCGGGATATGAATGTTACAGTACTAAAGCAAAGAAGAGTGGGGAGTGCGGAAGCAAGTTGATGGAATAAAGACCGTTGGATCTGTTTAGATCGGACGGATGTCAAGAGGTAATCGTGGATAGTTTTGGAGCCATAAGGTGTTGGCTTAATCAAAGGTTGATATGTGAGTATCGTGGAGGAAATATAGCCTTTGGATTCGGATATGATTAAAGGTTTGGATTAATTGATTGAATTAGGTACGATGGATTGGGACCACCTATTTGCTGGCTAAAATAAAAGTGCTAATGGATTCTGGACTTTCGAGCCAAACTTGCTTTTACTGTTTTGCCCCGAATAGATATTTCTCAACTTAAGAAAATATTGAAGTTTTATTAAAGGTGTTTATCGGGCGAGCTGGGACGGGCTAGACACAAAAAATGTCAGCCCGTTCGGTTTCGGGGCAGTGTGTTATCGGGTTGGGGTTAATGGGCTGGTGACGGGCTGAGATTTTTCGGATTTTAGGGTCCGTATGGGTTCGGGCTTAACGGGCTCGAGCGGGTCAGGCTTTTATATATATATATATATATATATTTTTTTTTTTTAAATTAAGTTGGCAACGGTCAGATTTAAAAAAAAAAAAATTTGGGTTAACGGGCTGAACCGGACTGTAGCCCGTTAAGAACCCGTTAAGCGGGTTGAGCGGGTTCGGTGACCCGTTAAAAAAAATTTGACGTTACAAACCCGCCCCAACCCCCCCTATTATCTACAGTAACGGGCTGACCCGGGTTGAACCGGGTTGTTAGCGGGTCAGCCCAACCAGATTAACACCTCTAAGTTTTATGCACATTGGTTCATGGAATATCTTTAACCTAAATGTGGTTCTTTTGGACAAATGCGATATAAATGTGTGTAAAAAAAAGTGATCATTTTATATATAGTATTTTTTAAAGAGCGATATACTTTAACAATCAAAACACCGTTAAGGTATAGCTCTATATAACACTATATAGAACCGCGTTATGTTGGGTTGATATGACGGCTATGTATAGCGCGGTATATAATTGCGCTATATATAAATAAATAGGGCCCCTTCTTCTTCCCCACGATATCGAACCAGACGCCTTCATTTTTTTAAACCAAAACAGAAATAACCCCCCCCCCCCAAATTGAGTCTTAAAAAATTGTAGTGGACCCCACCCGTCACACAAAAAGATAAGATTGTAGGTCCCACATCCTAGTCAAGCCTTCTATTGTTGTGGTTTTCTCGTTTCGGGCTCAAAATTTCAATTCATCGACTTTCCGAAAAGCATAAATTGAAGTACTCCGATTTAGTTTATATCGAAACTCGTATAATAAGGCATATTAGTTGTTTTGAATATGTTTCCATGTTGTTTTGTGTTTTTTTTTTTTTTTTTCGATTAAACTAGTATGTTATTTTTATCCGGACTAAGATATTAGTGTTGTAAATAAATATGTAAAAATTGAGAAATAATTATTTTTTGTTAATAAAAATATTAATAAATTTATTTTATTGTTTTATATGTATTTTCGTGAATGTTTTGTGATTAAAATGTATTTGTTGTTTTTATCTAGTTTAAATTATTTATTTGCTTAAAGATCAGTGCTTTATAGCATAGTAAAATGTAGAGTCTTTTAACGTAGAATCCCTGTAGTTTAAGTATCTTCCGGTTACTTTAAGGTTCACCGAACGTTTCCTCACACTCATTTCGTTACATAACAATGATACCAATCTATCGTACTCCATTTTAAGTGACAATTTAACATGACAACATGGAGATAAACTATAGGTCACATAGTTATTCGCCACCACAACCTCACCTCCCCCCCCCCCCCCCCCACACACAAAAAATTAATTTTTTTTTCTTTCTCTATGTCAAAAAAAAAAAAAA
>ML275999.1:54830-86518 GCA_005239495.1 Nicotiana undulata
CCAATATAATGAAATCCTTATTTTTCGCTCGTCAGACATTATGAAAAAATGCTTGAGAATTTAACAAGAAGAAAAGTTTGAATTAGAATATTTTTTGAATGGATTTTGTAAAATCCTAACGCCTTTAAAAAGACAATGCCTAGCTCGGGGGGGCTGAATTTTTTGAGGTATAGCGCTCTTTTAAAGGGCGTTATACCCATTTGAATTATTGTTATGTTAGTTAAACGCATGAGACTTATTGGTGGGTCCACAAACAGGTATAACGCTTTTTGTTACTGCGCTATACATATATAGCGTTGTTATTTACTGCGCTATGCTTAACTGTCAAATCAGCCCAGCATAGCGCGGTTCATATTGGCGTTTTACACATATAGCGCTCTTAAAAGAGCGATGTATATAGAATGGTCACTTTTTTTTTACACTTATTTATGTCACATTTGCCTAAAAAGACCACAAATCGGTTCCGGACTCAAGGATTAGTTGATGAATAATATAGAGTTGCTATAAGAGTTACAATAATCATATGAATATTGTTACAAGGAAAGTAACAACAACAACTACCCAGTAAAGTCCCACAAAGTGTGGTATGGGGAGGGTAGTCTGTACGCAGGCCTTACCCCTACCCCGATAGGGCAGAGAGGTTGTTTCCAATAGACCCTCGGCTCAGGGGAACGGAAATAAACATGAAAAGATAAATCATTAGTAACTCCAACAGAAATCATGAAAATAGTAGCATAAGCATAAAAACCATAAGATAAATGACATGCAATAACAATAGCCAATATCTAAGGGAAGTGCACGCTCAGCATAGACCTCAAGCCCTCCCAGATCAACCCTATCCAAATCTGCCCCACCCCGGGACTGAAGAATGACAAGCTCTACTACTCCATATCCTACAACCCTGATGCTAGACCTTCAGACCTTCCTATCAAGGGTCATGTCCTCGGAAATCTGCAGTCTCGCCATGTCCTGCCTAATTACTTCTCCCCAATTCTTCTTCGGTCGCCCTCTACCTCTCCTCGAACCCACTACCGCCAACCGCTCACACCTCCTCACCTGGGCATCAAGGCTCATCCTCCGCACGTTACCGAACCATCTGAGTCTCGCTTCCCGCATCTTATCATCCATCGGCACCACGCCCACTTTCTCCCGAATATTCATTCTTAATCCTATCTATCATAGTGTGCCCGCACATCCACCTAAGCATTCTCATCTCTGCTACCTTCATCCTATGGATGTGAGAGTTCTTAACCGGCCAACAATCTTCCCCATACAACATGGTCGGTCTAACCGCAGCTCTATAAAACTTACCTTTAAGTTTCGGTGGCACTTTCTTGTCACACAAGACTCTAGGTGCAAGCCTCCACTTCGTCCAGCCCGCCCTTATACGACTGGTGACGTCCTCGTCAATCTCCCTGTCCCCCTGAATCACCGACCCGAGGTACTTGAAGTTATCTCTCTTGGGGATGACCTGAGATCCAAGCCTCACATCCCCACCTAACTCACTCGCCTCAGTGCTAAACTTGCACTCCAGATACTCAGTCTTAGACCTGCTCAATTTGAAAAGACTCAAGGGTTTGTCTGCAGACCTCCAGCCTCGCGTTAACACCGACCCGCGCCTCATCAATCAGAACTATGTCATCCGCAAATAACATACACCATGACACATCCCCTTGGATATGTTGTGTCAGCGCATCCATCACCAAGGCAAATAGGAATGAGCTAAGCGCGGAGCCTTGGTGTAAACCCATAACAATCGGGAAATGCGCCGAGTCGCCTCCCACAGTCCTAATGCTAGTCTTAGCTCAATCATACATGTCCTTGATCGCACTTATGTAGGCGACCGACACGCCCTTAGCCTCAAGACATCTCCAGAGCACCTCCTTAGGGACCTTGTCATATGCTTTCTCTAAGTCGATAAACACCATGTGCAAATCCTTCTTCTTATCCCTGAACTGTTCCACCAACCTCCTAATAAGGTGGATAGCTTCCGTGGTGGATCGACCCGGCATGAACCCAAGCTGGTTGTCGGAAATCGACGTCGTCCTCCTCACTCTCGCCTCAACCACCCTCTCCCAGACTTTCATAGTATGGCTTATTAACTTGATGCCCCTATAGTTGTTACAACCCTAGATATCACCTTTGTTCTTGTACAACGGCAACCATTGTTCTCCATCTCCACTCCTCCGGCATCTTCTTCATCCTAAAAATAAATTAAATAACCCCGTCAACCACTCCAGTTCTGCTCTCCCCACAAACTTCTAGAACTCAACCGGAATTTCGTCCGGCCCGGTCGCTCTACCCCTATTCATCTTACGCAAAGCCCCCACTACCTTCTCCACCCTAATGCGCCTGCAAAACCTAAAATCTCGGAGACTCTCCGAATGCCCCAAAACCTCTAGCTCTATTTCCTGATCCCCCTCCTCGTTGAGAAGACCTCGGAAGTACGCTCTGCCTCTGGGCCCGAGAGCGAGGTCCAATGATCCTCTTTTCAATCTCTTACTTACTCTCTCGTGCGATTAACTCTCAAGCCATAGCGAACAAGTAAAGAAGGAATGACCGAACGAAGTCGCTAAAGGCAGGCATCCATCCTTCCATTTGATCAAAGGCATCCGAGCCGAAGTAATTCAATTCACTCGAAAGGAGAAGAGCGTCAAGCAGCCCCAACTCTAGCTCCAGAGGGCTCCGTAGAGCAGGAGAATGCTCAGGTCCGTCTACGTGTGATTCCTCATTTGGTTCCTAAAACGTGAGGTGAGCTGCTGATTCTACTCTTGGAGTGACCATCTCTGCTTAATCTGAGACTCCCCCATCAATACCCGACCATCCTCTTCCTTGATGCACCTTACTTGGTCTAGGTCCCGGGCCTTCCTCTCCCTCACTTTAGCCAGCCGAAATAACTTCCTGTCCCCGCCTTTTTTCCTTAATTTCTCATACAGACGACCAAACGCCGCATTCTTGGCCTCCGTGACCGCCAGCTTCGCCTCCTTCCTCGCCACCTTGTACCTCCCTCTATTCTCTCTCCTCTCCTCCTCACTGGCGCTCCCTGCCAACTTCGCATACGCTACCTTCTTCGCCTCCACTTTACCTTGGACTACATCATTCCACCACCAGTCGCCTTGATGCCTGCCAGAATAACCCTTCGATACCCCTAGCACTTCCCTCGTCGTCTCCCTCACAAAGGTCGTCGTCGCAGACCACATAGAGCTCGCGTCCCCACTACTCCTCCAAACCCCCATAGCGGATAACCTCTTCTCCAACTCTTGGGCATTATCCTTAGTCAAAGCTCCCCATCTAATCCTCGGTTGATCATAATAAACAGAGTTGCTATGCAAAGAATTACCTAACTCAAGGGCAATTTTTACTTTAATTATTTTTATTCATACATTGCTAATATACAAAATTTTACTATATATATATATTCATGCATAACCTATACGACTGTTAATATGAGGTGCTTAATATCACTAACTAAATGCTCATTAGTTATGCATAGTTTTATACAACTAATCAAATGTGACATCGGTATATAGAAATTTTATTTTGGGATTACACTTGTTCATGCTATCAACAAAAACGTAGAAAGAATTTTCAATATCAAACTACTTACAAGTCAATTACGTATAATATTCATAGAAAATGTGGATTAATAACTTATAAAATAAGTAACATACTACAACTTGTTAAACCATGTTGACAGTTCAAAATATATTCATTAATGTTAGTGTACATAGCATAACTATTCAGTATAATTAAATTGATCAAGGACCTTATGACAAAGTGGCTTTATCTCTTCTTTTTTTTGTCGATGTGGCACAAAGTGACATTTATATACAGAAGAATCCACCCAGACGAGGAGGGGCTGAAGAAATAGCACCATACCTAGTTGTTTTTACATACAATACCATCTAAAGGCGTTCGTACAAGATATTGTATTGTCTGCACTTGTGGTGTGCAAGGTTTTATCTCGTAAAGAAGTCTTTTTTGGTACTCAATCGATGTTCGATATTTGTATTAAATATCGTTCTCCTTTAGTGTAGGATCCTCTTTGATCCCTTTTTCGTAACATTTTTGGGTGCCTCCGGTCCGATACGTCGGTCGCTCTCTAACCAATGATTAGTTAGCCTATAAATTTAAATTTGTACCGTGTAAAACCATTAAAGATGAAGTATTTTTCGTCAGGATATTTTGTATTCTGAGGATTCGAGACGAGACCTCTGATTATGGGATAAGGGAATCCACGACCGACTCTTAAAGGTAACACAAAGATATCTCATAGGTAGAGAGATGGAGGAAACTTATATGTTGCGCTTGACACTTACCTTAATAGACAAAACTACGTATGACATAAGGTTTTATTTCTCTGTCATTTTATATAATTGGGTTAATAATTTTAATGAGTAACTATTCTTGTTTTTAATACATATATATATATATATATATATATATATATATATGATAAATAGATCAAAACGACATGTCATAACCACTTTTATCAGGTGGTTATTGAAAAATAGCTAATATTTTATAAAGTCATTAAAAAATAGTCATTATTTAAGGCGAGGATAAAATTTGGACAAAAGTAGTACCCTAACTGAAACACGAAAAATTGCAGCATAATATGTTTAATTATGGAATTCATACGTATATACTTTCAGCATATTATGTTAGAACTTTAGCACACTATAAATTTTAGCACATTATGCTAAAATCTCATATGTAAAACATTCGAGCTCCAGCATATTATGTTGGAATTTTTCCAATTTTTCAAAGAAGTTTTATTCGGATTTCATTTTACACGTGAAAAAGTAACTAACGTTTTAATTACTTTTAAAATTATGGCTAATTTTTTATTACCAGTTGCAAGTCTAGAAATATTCCCCCATAAAATAGTGATCGCTCGTGCTACCTAGTTAAAACTCTCTATAAAGGGTCATAAAGGTCCATCATTCCCGTAACAAATTTGTAGCTAAATTGTGACAGATCATCGTGTTCGGTACAAATTCCATTCACATTGATGAATGTCATAAGATCGTCAAAAATCCGTTACAAATTTTTGACGTACTTGTCCATCATAAATATTTCGTCACAAATTTGTGCTTTTCGTATAGTGTGTGTTCCAACAGAATAATAACTATGGGAGTCATAAGCTTTATACCGTTTCGATTTTAATTTGGCAGATTGCAATAGATAACTATGGGATCTTTGTCTTCTCATTTTACATAATTATTGATTTTAATTTACAAGTCTTGACATGATTTGACCATTTTATGACTCTGTGTATGCTTCCTCCGTTCCAGTTTATGTGAATCTATTTTCTTTTTGGACTGTTCCAAAAAAAATGACCCATTTCTAAATTTGAAAACAATTTAGCTTAAACTTACAATTCTACCCTTAATGAGAAATTTTTATAACCACACAAATACTCTGTGCCCTTTTTTAACTTGTTTAGGACCACAAATTTTAAAAGTCTTCATTTTTTCTTAAATTTCGTGCTCAATCAAACAAGTTCACATAAATTGGAACGAATGTAGTACATTTTATTATGGTCAATATCTTAGATTTAACATTAAAAGGAAAAGTTACACGCTTGGTTTGGTCAGATTCTAGAAAAGTACTATTTCTTTTATTGATTCAAAATTTCCAAGTTACCGGTCATATAGATGGGCAAAACAAAATTAAAAGGTTTTTTTTATTTTTATATACTATTTGAAACTTTATTATAAACAATGTACACGTTTAATTAATTATCCGACCTAAACAAGTTTTTATCTACAAAATATATTTGTTTATTTAAACTAGAATCCTTTATGCAGTAGCCTTCCTCTTTTAGACGCGGGATTTTGGGATCGCGTAGGATTCTTCCAAGATTTTGCGACGCAATCATTGCAATTTAATTAAGCCTGTTGTTATGCTTATTTTCTCAGATTATCATCGCCGATTCTCTGGTTTTCTCTGTCTCCTCTGGTTTCACAACCATAATCGAAGGTTTTGGAAAAAAATTGCAAACAATTATCTATAATTGTATTGAATTCCGTGACATAAGTCAAAAATAGCTATTATTCTTCAACTAAATGGTCGTTGGGATAACATTGGGAGATACAGAGATTTTAATGTTGATGGAATTGTAGTCAGCGATGATTCAAATTATAATCAATTGAATTCTGCAATTGCAGAGCATCTAATGATCGATACATCCAAAAAAATCATCGAAATCAAATACATTGTAAATGAACGTTATCCTCCAATGAAAATTCGGAACGGTATGGGAGTTCGAGTATACATGGAGACGAAAAAGGAAAACAAAAGCTTAGGAATGTATCTGCTATGTGTAACAGTGCGTGATTTCGATTTGGAATGCAGTATCTCTAGTTCGAGCACAATTGCATGTTTGCTCTATTATTTCAGTGGTGATGTTTTTTTATATTTCATGTGTTCTATAATTTTTCTACAACATATCTACAATGATACTACATAACAAGTGTAGTTCAAGTGTTATGACTATTGAAGTATTCAATTTCACGTGTTCTACAATTTTACTACAAACTATCTACAATGTATGTCTGAATTATAGTTAGCTTTAATTGAGTGCAGGTTCATCTGGAACACTGAAGTTGATTGATAGGTCAACATCTCCGGCGATAGTGGAATATGAAAGTATCATCATAATAGAACATACACCAAATGTTATTGAAGTAGGCCAAGTCTACAAAGACAAGCAAATAATTGTCAGTGGAATGAAGCACTATTCTGTCATGAATAAATTTCAATTTAGGGTGAAAAGGTCTAGCACAAGAAGGTAGGAACAGTTCAATTGTCAAAATCATATTTTTGTTTAATTTGTAGTTTTTTGTATAGTTTGTACTATCATTGTATACAAATTGTATATAATTAGTAGTTTTTTTTTTGTATATAAATTATTTAATATAAGATTTTTATGCTTAAATAACCTATTATTTTGTAGCTACATTGTTCATAATATTCTAAAAATTATTTTTATTCTGTAGATACTGCCTGGTTTGTGTTGGGACAATTGTACATGGCACTTCAAGTCCGCCAGCATAAACGAATCAGCATCGTTCAAGGTTCAAAAGTTCAACAGCTTGCACACATGCTCTTTGATGGACAATACATACATACAACACAAAACTACTGCCATGGTAATTGGTAGCATGGTTATACCAAAATATACGGATCCTAAGACAATTTACTTACCAAAAATGATACAAACTGATATGTTGTCGGAACATGGTGTGAACTTAACATACATGTAATCTTGGAGAGCAAAGGAAAAGGCTTTGAAATTTTTGAGAGGTCCTCCTACTGATTCCTGCAGTCGCTTGCCAAGTTATTTGTATATTCTGGAGAAGACTTATCCGAGGTCGGTAGTTAAATTGCAGAAGACTGAAGATGACTTTTTCTTGTACGCATTTGTTGCGTTTAGTACGCCCATCAAGGGTTGGGAGTATTGTAGTCCAGTTGTAGTAGTTGATGTCACCTTTGAAGTCGGTATATAGGGGAATATTGTTGACAACTAGCACAATAGATGCAACATGTATTGTAGATTAATTGTAGAAATATTATTGTAAATTTATTTTTTAGTATGTATTTTTTATCCTCTCAAGTTTTATTATTGAAATTGAATTTCTTTTTGCAACATGTGATAGGTAGCATATACCACCGGTATACGTTGTTCTTGATTTAGAAAATGACGCATCATGAAAGTGGTTTTTTAAGCAATTCAAACATGCGTATGGTGAAAACCCAATATGTGTGTTGTTTCGGATCAGAATGAGAGTATCTTGAAGGCAACATCTATTGTTTATACCGGCATGCCACATTATGCTTGCATGTGGCATATTTGGACAAATGTAAGGTCAAAGTTCAAGAAGGGTCATCTAAAGTAAAGCGAATTGTACTTGGCCACGGTACGATAATACACGCTTGATGAATTTAATGAAAAAATATCAAAGATTGAAGAGATCAGCACGCATGTTAAAGCATACCTATACAATATTGGCTATCGCAGATGGTCTCGGGTACATGCTACGATGAACAGAACGTGGACGATGACATCAAACATTGCAGAGTCATTGAATGCGGTAACAAAAGATGCAAGATAGCTTCTCGTAGTAGAACTATGAGAGTACATGAGGACTCTTCTTGAAAGTTGGACTAATGAAATGTTATTGAAAGCAACGAATACCGTGATGACCCGATAGGACATCTTATATTTTAGAACCTAATTATGTGTTTCGAGGTTCCAAAAACCTCATTTTAGCATTTACTGGGGTTATTGCGACAATGTAGATCCTGACTTGTTGGAAGAATTCAATAAGTGGTTATACTTCGGTACCGATACATTTTTAAAGAGGTTAGTTTATACAATTTGTTCATATTTTCGAATGCATTCAACTTTTGGATTTCCAGTTGAATCTACATATTTATTGTAATTGCTATGTGTTTAAATAGGAGGACGACGCTTTATTCTGTAAAAGATAATCAGCTTAATCTGTAGTATGATCTTGGAGTGGAGAAAGTTGATAAAAAGGAGTGGTTTTATACTTTGGCACATCACGGGCAAGTCCTCAACGACACAGTAAACACATACCCTGGCAGAATTTAATGATTAGCTATAGTATTCTGTTATCTAAGGATCTTGTGGTTTTTTTGTTTAAAAATTGTAGTTAAATTGTATGAAGAATTGAGAAATAATGAAATCTGTTTTTATGCAGCACATCGATGTTATTTTATACTATTTGAGAAAGAGAGAAAAGTATGGTTCTCAAAACAAAATATGGTTTACAACCACTGACTGTATGCTCAAGATTAGAATTGAACAAATTTATTAGAGGTACATTAATGCTCATGCTGATAAAAAGCTTACTGTTGTCAAACCCCAAGACGTCATATCAGAATACATATTGGAGTACAGTTACTCGCAATGTTGCATGGGATCAAGTTGATTTTCTGATTATGCCCATAAACATTGTGGAAAAATCTCATTGGTTGTTGATTGTATTTAACATTACGGATAGGGTTCTATACGTTTATGATTCTATGGCCTCTTCACGTAATCACAACATTGTTGAATCAGTCGTCAACAAGTTTGTTGTTGTGATCATATTTCATAATACATTTTGCATATCAGTTGCAGGACAACATTTCAACAAATTTACTACAATTAAACTATAATTTATATAGAGTGATGTTAATGTTTACTACAAATTATCTACAATTTTATTAAGTTATACATATTTATTGTAATAAAGAAGAAAACTATGCATGTAGAATCTCCAAAGCAGGAAGCTACTATAAGCATTCGAGGAGATCATTTAAATGAGGAGAAGGAGACAAAAATGTAATCTCCCATTCAACAAGAAAACGTTATACAACAAGGAGACGATTGCTGTGAAATTTCAGTGATATTATACATTACATTATAATTGCAGGGAAAAAACAGGTTTAATATAAGTTTCAATTTTCCATAAAGAGCTGATGCAACTTGTCTTCTTATTTTTTTGTTCTAGATTTTGAAGGTAAATCAGTCGACTACGTTAATGTAGGTGATTCGGCAATGACTCCAGATCTGAAAAAAGGGAAGTAACACTTGATTTTGAGCTACCAAAGAACTTCTCCCAGATTGTTAAGTTCGACGAGCTTAATGAAGATGAAACAACCCCTGTATATCAAGGAAGAACAAGGCAGCCTGGAAAGCATGCCAAATCTCCCTTTCTTTTTACAGTTACGGGGAGAACACTTCTGTTGGACCTCCAATTTTCCTCATCAAGCATCCATTTATTGGGTTATTGGTGACGATGTTGATCCTCTTGTTGGAAGAATTCAATAAATGGTTATAATTTGGTACCGATACAATTTCAAAGAGGTTAGTTTATACAATTTGTTCATATTTTTGAGTGCATTCAACTTTTGGATTCCAGTTGAATCTACATGTTTACTGTAATTTCGATGTGTTTGAATAGGATGAAGGCGCCTTATTCTGTAAAAGATAACTAGCTAAAGCCTTGGTATGATCATGGAGTGGAGAAAGTTGATAAAAAGGAGTGATTTTATACTTTGACACATCCCGGGCAAGTCTTCAACGACACAGTAAACACATGCCCTATCAGAATTTAATGATTAGTTGTAGTATTCTGTTGTCTAAGGATTTTGTAGTTTTATTGATCCCCAGATAGATAAATGACCCTCCAAAAGTCCACAATGACCTAACTATAACACATTCAACAACTCAAGCCCCCAGCTTTATTCTCTTAGGGTGTGTTTGGTATAACGGAAAATATATTTTCTTAAAAAATAAGTAGTAACTTATACATTTTACGGTATTTGGTACGCAAATTAAGAAAAATGACTTCTCAAGAGTATTCATAAATAATTTAGATAAAATAAACATGAAGCCATAAACTTTCGAACCAATAGCTTTACAAACCCAAAAATTTCATAAACTTCCGAAACGCTAAACTTTTGAAACCGCGAAACTTCGAACCCGTAAACTTTATAATTTCTAAACCCGTAAACTTCCAAACACATAAACCTCCGAACTCATAACTTTGTAAGATTTCGAACCTGTAAACCGAAAAATGAAAAAACTAAAACCGACAAATATATATATAAAAAAATTCACGGGGGAGGGGGGCAGTGAGGGTGGGGTGGGGGCAGAAAACCGAAAAAAACAAAAATTTGAAATTACAAAAAAAAGGTAAAACAAGATTTTTTTTTTTGGTGTGTGTGTGTGGTGGTGGGGGGGGGGGGGGTNTCCTTTCTCTTGATAAGGAAAATATTTTTCTCCAATTAGAGGAAAATGAGTTCATAAGGAAAATGTTTTTCAAAACATTTAAGTCAACCAAACATGGAAAAATTGGAATTCATACCAACCACCCTTTGTTTCTTACTTTTTTCTTACAACCATTTACATATGAGTTTAGGCATGGATTTAGAAGCACGGTTTCTAAACCAATTTGCCATAGAGAAGAAGCCACATATATTTAAGTTGATTAAAGCAGCTATACTCGTTGGTGCATGGAAGCACCCTACAAAGTTTAAGAAGCACAAAAATGAAATACCGATGATGTTGCTGGATCCGGAAAACTAGGGTCATTGAAGGAATCGACTGTGTTGGTGATGAAGAAATCGACAGTGCATTATATTATAAAAGAAGAAGAATAAACGGTGATGAAGAAGATGAAGTAATCGACAATGTTAGTGGTGTAGAAGATGAAGAAATCAGCAGTAGTGGTGGTGGTTGTGCTGCTGAGTTCTCTGTTGATGATCTCCGCGGAGAAGAGTTCTTCTAGATTTCAATTATTGGGCGATAAAGGAACTACAACGTCAGTACGACAAAATCCACATTGAGTACATTAACGACAAGGTTCAACACAAGTATGTCGATAGTGATAAAGAAAAGACTATACAACAGAAAGCAAGAACGTGAGTTATGTCACGGGAACGGCAACCAAGAAATCTCCTGGAGGTTTAAGTAAGATGAACGAGGATATCAACAGTACAGAAGAAAAACAAGATTGTTCCCCACAGATGATCAAGAGGAGGTTTGAGGTAGGAAAGCAGCTACTGAAACAGCAATTGTAGTGTAATGACAAGACCAAATCAAAAGAGATCACAAAGTTCTACCGTTGCAAGACGAAAGCAAAAACCAACACAAAGCTCTACAGTTGCAAGACCAATGCAAAAACCAACACAAAGCATCATAGATATGAAGAGTTCAAGAATGAAGTTTGAATCAAGTAAAAGGAAATCAGAGGAAAGGGTTGCAGAGCAAAACAAAGCGAAGAGAAGGACCGTGATGGTAGACTCTCATGATATGCCTAAGCCTGCCAAAGATCCTTGAGCTCCCAAACGCTGCTGGGATCGGAGGAGGAGGTTTTGACTTTTGGGAATCTTATTTCTTCCATTTTGTCTTTAAATTGTAGACAATATTATAATTCACTTGACTATTTTACAATTAGTCCTAGGTATATGCCCTTCCCATTTGTATATGTGAACTAATATCAAATCATTGAAATAATAGTTACAATTTCAAAAATAGTGTTGTTCAAATGCTTGAAGGATCTATTATTCATTACCTGCTCAGATTATTCAGTTACTAATTAAGGCCAGGATTTCGTTACTGCTTCTACTACTACTACTACTATTACTTTACAGACCTCTTTGTTTGGGTTAATGCTTTAAATATATTATTTTTATCTATTAATCTGACTCTTAGTGACAATTCAGAATTATTTATTGTGGTTTATCATCTAACTCTTAGTTTTGTCCTGCTTTCACTTACACTGGTGCGTGTAATGAGGATGGGATTTGAATCTGCTAACCTACATAAATTCAAAGGTTCCAGCCTTAAATAGAACAGCCGGGCATACTTCCATAGCACAATATGTGCAAACTTATTTTAGACATACAACACTGAAAAATTCAGGAGTTTGTAAAAGCTCTATCCACAATAGGTAATTAATTAGCTATTGAAATTACGATGAAATATTGACATGCAGATGAAGATATTAATTTGATGGCATGTCCCAAGGTTAAGTTCAGCATCACATTAGAATTGAAGAACATTATATGTCAAGTGTCCCCAGGAAAAATAAAACTAAATAGATTTTCTTACTTAATATGCCCACTAATGTCCTGGTTCATCATGTGTTAAATACTTAAATTTAATATGGAAGAATCCAAAGAATAAACTGATGGCACTTAAATTTGTACTAATAATTTTCCTGGCAGCATTGTCCAAGTAGCAATTCCAAAATGAACTTGAGTTGCAAATGAATGAAATAAGATTTACTGTCTGTACTACTCTTTGTTGCAGGAAAATCAAAAAGAAAATAAAATCCTTAGGTTTATTCATACTACATCTAATACAAGGGGATCCTTGTTTGAACCATGTTTCTTGTAAGGAATGTGTTCCATTGAGAAAGTATTACTCCCCGGGGTCCAAAATAAGTGATTTTTTGGTTGTTTTCACACATATTAAGAAATTCACCTTTTAATATTAATTAGCAATGAAATTGACCATATTAACCTTTATTATCTCTTCACATAAATACTACTGACACATACTCCAACATTATTTACTCTAACGGTAATGTAGGAAAAAAATAATTAATTCATTCTTGAAATATGGAAATCACTTATTTTGGACCACAAGAAAAAAACAAAAAAATCACTTATTTTGGACCACAAGAAAAAAACAAAAAAATCACTTATTTTGGACCGGAGGGAGTATTACCTAACCTTCTAGTATATAAGAAAAAGACTCTTGGAAGACACAAAGTTGCAGTTGGAGAGGAACTTAAACCCGTCTTACTTTATTGGGCAATTATATTAAACACGTCTTGTTTTCAATAATACAAAAAGGAAAGTTTACTCGAACAAAGAATTTAAGTACCCAAATACTAAACAAGAGAAAATAATAACCAGAAGAAAATGTTATACGTTTGATGATAATGTAGAAGCAATGACTAAGCAAGGTTCCTTCAGTTGTTGGAATCAGCGTTGTGAAGAGCGTGAAGCGAGGAAAAGCGACAACCCCAATTTCACGAGAAGCGAGAAGCGAAGCGCTCACTTTTTTTAAGTGAAGCGGAATTTAAAAAAAATTAAAATAAATAGTGCATAGACAACATATGTAATTGTAAGCAAATGTTCAATAATTCAATTAAAAAACTAAAGAGTAGCATCAATTAAAGCACGAAATGAGCATCCTATTCTTCTACAAGATTGTCAAATTCTTGTATTCCATTATAATTATTATATTGCTCGTCATCTTCTTCAACTTCTTCTTCTTCATCAGAAATTGGGCAATAAGAACTAAGAATAAAGGATATAATATTGGGCAGAAATTTTGAGCAGAAATTGGGCAGAAATTTTGAGCAGAAATTGGCCAGCATTTGGACGCTTAGAAAGAAAAAGAAAAAGAAAAAGAAAAAGAAGAATGAAAATCAAAAGTGCAGAACATACCGGTTGAGAGTAGTTGTAGTATCGTTGAAGAAGAAGAACAACAACCCTAGTTTGAAGAAGAAAAATCGCTGCTGTTGTTTGAAGTTAATGAAGAAGAGAGGAAGAAATTGTTGTTGTTATTTGAAGAACCCTAGTTTCTCGCTGCTGTTGAAGTCTCGAAGAAGTCGAGAATAAAATAGAATACCAAGTTTTTAATAAAATAGGGCTTGGGTTATTTTAATTAAAAAACCGTCCGCTTCTCTCGCTTCACCGCTTCTCGCTTTTTACAGAGAAGCGGTCGCTTTTGCGGTCGCTTTTTCGTACCAGAGTCGCTTTAATTGGCAGAAAGCGCTGAACCTTCTGCTCCGCTCCGCTTCTCGCTTAAAGCGAGGAAGCGCTTGCTTTTTTTTATCACTGGTTGGAATTAAGACTTGTGTTAATTAGTTAATAGTCATAGCCTAATAATGTCCTAGTTCAAGTTGTGAAAAGATATGCATCAGGCCAGATTAATTTAATTGATTATGTGTATGAATAAGTGAGTCTTGATATTCGCCTGTGATGGATAGAGTTCTTTATAAGGAGAGACCAACCCCTTTCCCTAATTATCTGAAAAAGCAAAATATCCCCAACTTTCAAAGAGAAATCAAATTTCCATCGTTAGGTGGGCATAATTCTTTTGCTTCAAACTGGCAATGCAGATTTCTGGTGTTTCTACAAACTAGAATTGACGAGGCAGATTTGCTCAATAGATGTAGCCATAGAGTTCTCAGATATCAGACTCAAGGGATCCCTAAGGAAAAAGGAATAGTCGAGAGATCCAAATCCCTCTCTAAAGTATTAAGAACTTGCACCTACTGCTAAGAATAATATGATCAGGATAGAGTTAATTCAACACAACTCACAAACTAAAGATGTTCATTTCTTTTTAATAATCACCATCTTTTCTTTACCGAGGGAATTGCAATTTGCACTGTTGTTATAGCTGCACTGAAAAATAAATAGCAAAAGGAAGTTGATGGTTGGCATGAAACAAGTCTACTATCTGGTAGCATGAGAAACCAGTTTAACATACAAAAGTTAGTTGTTTTTGCTGGTACTTACAAGGATAGAACTATTAAGATTTAGATGATGGCTGGTATGGAAGTCGATGATCAGGAACCCCTTCTTCAGAACGTCTGTCTTCAAACCATTTCAGAACTCTTTTCCGAGGCAGACTTGTCACATGCACGATGCTGCTAATCATGGCATTCTGCATCACCACAACAGAGATATTATAAGGATAACAATGTTCTCTCTTTCATCCTAGGTATAACACTTAGCAATTATATGCAACTACATCACCAAGCAAACCACATAGTACAGTTCGGAGATACCATTATGAGAGTCACGGGTCACATAAAAAGTGCAATGTTGGACTGATTTAGCAGTGCCTACTACTAGCTCAGACCAGGCTTTCTGAATAAATCAGCAGTATCCAGCTATATCAAGAAATCATACCACACAAAGGTGAATAGAGAAGAGAAACAACATCAAATTTAAGCAAAAGAGAAGAACCCTAAGATCCAACTACGTCAAACTAGTCATCTGGTGCCTGATAATAGTAATACATAACTTCAGTTATATACAACAACAACTACGCCTCAGCCCAAACAAGTTAGGATTTCCTTTTTTTTTTTTAAACTCAAGTATGTGATCCAAGTATTTTAAGTTCCAAGTGATCCCTAATGATAGGGGAACTAGCAGGCATTTAAACTATGAATAGAAGGGCACAAAGGTATTAAGTTGATTGAACAAGAGCTGCCGATTGCAATGGATTGCCATTCTACGGCGTCGTTTCTTAGATTTATTGACACAGTACTAAAGTTATTACTATGTCAAATCTCTTGGGGTTTAGTTTACAGCTTGCAGCAACCACTCATTTCACCTTAATGTTATTGGCAATTTCTAATCAAATGCCAACCCCAAGGATAGTAGAGCAAAACAGATAACCTGAAATAGGTGTGTCCAAATTTTTTTCATCACATCCATCCTCATCTCGAACAAATAAGGAAAAGAACAGAAAAAAGATAAACATGAAAACAACGAACAAGATATATTGGGAAACACAGATAGGGAGGACAGATGTGTTGAGATTTGGACAACGAGAGCAAGAAAGCAGATTCACTTATCCTAGATTAAACTTGACCCCCAAACTCCAATGTCACAAGAGCCACCACTCAACATTGTTGGCCTCAATAACGCATATTTTACATCCCAGAATATTTGATATGTCAACAGGATCTTTTTCCCGTTTCCCACACCCAAGCCCATTGTTCAGGTGCAGAGTTAAGCAACAATATGCAGAAGCTTTATATTCAGATATGAAATATTACCAACATAGACTTAAAAGCATCAAACACAAATAGAGAAGTAATGGGACTCACAGTGGGCCGCTTTGATCGTCTATAAACTTGTTCAAGGGTTTCTAGTTGGACCTTCTTTATCCTCTTTTGAGCAGACCAACTACTTTGCATCACATGGACTGGCGTTTCCACCTTAGCCTCAGGCCTTGCAACATCACTTATCTCTATGGGCTCCGTCTCCTGGGGTTTGCTTTCAGGCTCTATCATTCTGGGGACAGGTTCATCGGGTAAGGCATCACTCAGCAACAAAAGATTGGGCGGAGGATTGCGAAGTAATTCAAGAACAACAGCTCTATCAAGGCATAGCTCAGCAGCAAGATTTTTTATCTGGAAGGAAAAAGTGAATTAGAAGTTAAAGAGTTAGCAGCACTAGACATATTCTCTTTCAATAGGTAGCAGAGGTTAAAAGAAACATTTCCACATTTTTCTGCTCTTCCAATTCTGCTGCAGGTTCCAAAACTTCCAGTCTATACTTATCAATGATATGCTTCATTTGCAAATTAGTATAGTTTTAGCTAATTAACGTCAAGAATACGGTGCAAGCTAAAAGTAGATGTCAAATTAAATGCTACATAAACAATGGAATCTGAAGAATGGAAGTACACAGGAACATACGAGATTAACAAGGTAAATTTTGCCCAAGCATTTGAAATTTTAGACACATGGATAGATAGCATCAATGTTCTTCACACCATGCTTAAAGCTGGAAACGCAAAGAGCCGAGTGAACCATAGTGCCCTAAAGGCTCAAGAATAATGAGTAGCTGTAACGCAATTGCGGCATCAGATTTGAGAAGACTAAAATTAAGATGAAAACTTACATTTGTCTTACGCCGTCCCTTTCTCAAGGCATATCCCAGTTTCTTAAGTTGCCAATTTTTCAATTTCACTGGCAATTCTTCATCTTTATCATCCTCATTATCATCATCTGCTACTACTTCTTCATCTTCATCCTCACTCTCAATTTTCTCATTGGCAATTGAGGCAATTTCTCCTAGCAGTTCATCATCCTTCAGTGCCTCCTCCAGTTCACGTTCCAGCTTCGCGAGGTCCTCCTCACTTATATCATCATCGTTCAAAGATAGATCATCATTTTTCAGATCTTCTTCCAGCAGCTGAAAGAGTGCCTCAAAAGCATCTTCATCTATATCACCATCTTCCTCAGTATCTTTCCTAGGTGAACTCTGACATAGGAAGCAAACAACAAAACCTCAGGTTTAGCAAACAATTAAAAGGCGTGTAATACAAAATTTCAGGTGTAAAGAAGAGGTTGTTAATGATATCGAGTTTATGAGCAAGTCTTCACCAAAAAGTAAAACACAGATATGTTTCTAGCAAACTCCTAGTGAAGGCAAATAGTTTGAATATTCAAGCGAAAGATCTCAAATTATCAAACCACGTTAAACAATAAGCTTGTCTAAAATGAAAATATTGTTCATCACTTCATCTCTTCTACATACTAATTAAAACCAGAGACAGCTTATGTTCCACATCCCAGAAAGATACGATAGTAATAGGATGCTATCAAAACGGGTGAAGAAGAAAGGGTATCTTGATGGACATTTACATGCGCAAGAAGAAGTTCAAGGGACAGAGTTTATTTTGATGGTCATTTACATGCACCAGGAAAAAATAGCTGCATAAAATCTAAACTTGGATTAATGGTCTACAAAACTGCACCTCGTCAACTGTAAAAGCGACAGAGTTAGTGTTACACGTATGGATCAGCAGTTCGCTACTCTATCTGTCTAACATTTACAATCACATGGAAGAAGATGTCCTGCGATTGACCCCTTATACTAAAAGCAGCAGGAAAGTAGATCAATCACGTCAAAACAGTTAGGCATGATTACGGAAGGAAATCCTGTGGATAAGTTATTTGACTGGTGCAACAATTACCATTAAAATATCAGTTTGCAATTTAGTTTAAGATGTTAAGCAAAAATGATGACACTGTATGATGCTTCAGCGCCCCCCCCCCCCAGGAGGAGGGGGTGGGACCATCAATCATAGGGGCATAGGTAGCATATAAGCTTCAGGTTTGGCAAAACAGTAGCTTTTGGCGTGAGCCCTATATATGTGTTAAAAGATACACTAAATATGTGTAAATATTAAATTTTGAACCCAACAACTCAAATTTAGTGGCATTTCGAACCCATAAAGTTCAAACCCTCACTCCGCCTCTGATCAATCATCGCTAAGCATATGTTTGCAAAGCATAACGTAGTTACACATACAAGCACAAAAGTCTACAATTATTCAACAGATGAAAGTAAAAGGCAAAATTCATAAACAGCAACCTATATTAGTAAAAAAAAATAGTTATAGGAGTAACATTCATATGTGTATCAAAGTTGTAATGACTGAATATAAGGAAGCAAATAGCTAACATTTCCTCAACAAAGACCCAATTATTAATTTGCAAAACTCGAGGATAAAACTGGTCAATTACAAAGTAGTGCATACCTTTTTCTTTTTCTTGGAAGAAGTGATAGCAGAATTGGCGCTGTTGCTTCGACGGCGGGAGAAAGTGAGAACGGAGGAAGAGGGACGAGAGGAGGAAGAGTGAAGTGGCAACACAACGTTGCTTCTATTTCTGGGCTGACCCACTAGCGGATGATGATCGTTGGTTGAACAGCGGAGTGTAATGGAAATGCGAAGAGACGTGGAAGCAGAGGCCATTCTCTACTTTCTGAAAAGCTTCGAGGCTTATCTGTATTCTGTTTGAAGGGTTTAAGAATGGGAGTAATTGGCGATAATATTATTTGAAAGGGGGCCTTTTTCGCTTTTCTCTTTTTATGTCATTATTATTACTGCTAGTAGTAGTATAGCACCAGCGGAGAATATAAAATATGTTGTGTCATCTAATTTGTTTGATCTCGGGATGGTTTCATCGATAGCTGCTGGGAGCACCTTGAACATGAATTTCTTAATCACTTAAATAGCACAAGGCGAGCTGTAAGAATTTAAACTCACAAACACGCGTTAATGGAAGGATGAGCTGGTCGTTGATTTCATCTTTTCGATGGAGGAATGCGAGCCTCAACTGTAAAGGCATACTTATGAAGCTTCTAGAATAGAAATGTGTATCCAATGCATTGGGAACTTTGCTACATCTGACAGGGTATCAAGCCTAAATCTTTTAAAGAATTGGCTACATGCGCTCATGATATGGAGTTAAGCATGTCTCTCCAACTGGAAATCAAGGGCCACATGTTTATGAACCTCGCAAAGTGAAAGATAAACAATAAATAAAGAAATGAGGCGAGTTTGTGCCGAAGTCTGAGAGCAACGAATCAATGAATGTTAATTCCTCGCCATTAAAGGTCACTACAAAAGTGAGTAAGAAGCAAAGTATGAAGACAACGTCCCTACAAGATAAAGTTGGCCAAAATTTAACTCTGAAGGAAATGCAAGCGAAAGAATATCCATTCTTGGACTCTGGTGTTCCGACAATTTTTGAAGAACTCCTTGAGTTGAAACTCAATGAGTTACCTTAAATGAAGCGTCCAGACGAAGCTGGAAGGACTAATGATCCAAATTATTGCAAGTACCATCAATTGATTGGCCACCATATTGAAAAATGCTTTATCTTCAAGGAGAAAGTCATGGACTTGGCCGTTGAAGGAAAAATCTTGCTTGAGGATGAGAAGGAAAGTTTGAATCAAGTCTCTGCCGTTTTTGGTTCACTTGATCCCATTGTCCTATGCAATTTTGTCGAAGTACATGAATGTGATGCCATCCAAACTGCTTCATCACCAAATATGATTAAATTTGGTGACTTTGAACCTATCGATGTGAGCAAAACATTGTTTTTCCCTATATTTAATGAAGTAATAGTTGAGAAAAGACCTCAAGAGGAAAGTGAGTCAGATGATGGTCAAACTAATGATGAAGGTTGGATTCTTGTGACTCGGCAGAGACGCTGCAAGACAAATTCACAAAGGGAGTCAAATAAGCAATTGACTAGGGGAAAAGGTGAAAAAACCCAAGAAGAAAATGATAAAGAAAAATTGGAAGAAAACAAATGGAGGAGAATCACTATCAAAGGCTACTTACTCCAGTGACATTCGATGAATTCCTGCCAAGCTGGTTATGCCCGCAAGCTTCCTCTGAATATATCAAGGCCTCATGTTGTAAGGTATATGAAGAAACAAAGAAGAAAGATCCATCATTTCTGTCACTCTCTTTTCTGAACAACTCACTAAGCATCTCTCTGAAGAAGTGGACACTTGTGATGCAAAAATCACATTTACTAATGATGACCTTTTGCTTGGTGAAACACACCATAATCATCCCCTGTCTATGGTTGGATTTGTGTGTGAGCAAAGAATAAGTAGAATTTTGATTGATGATGGATCTGGCATCAATATTCTCCCAATTTGTATTGTCAAAGAGCTTGGCATACCGGTGGATAAACTATGTGAAAGTTGTTTGATAATTCAAGGGTTCAATCAAGGGGGGCAAAGAGCTATAGGGGCTATCAAATTGAAAATAATTATGGTAGATTTGCATTCGAGTGCATGGATGCACGTGATCGATGAAAATACCTCATATAATATCTTGTTAGGAAGGTCATGGATACACGAGAACAAAGTGGTTTCATCCACCTACCATCAATGCTTGAAGTATGATCTCGTCTAAGTCACACCTCTATTTGAGGTTATGAAATGGTCGGAGCACTAATAGTACCAACAAGGAGTAGGGATCGTTTTTCCATAGGGAGCTATGAATGGGGCTTAGGAATATATATTTGAGTGAATGGGCTTGAATTATCTCGAATTGCACTTCCATAAAAGTTGGTTTGTTTCTAAATCTATTTTAATCTAAGAATAACAACTAAGAATTAAAACTAGCAATTTGTTTTTGTTTGTTTTTCAAATGGTAAAAAGGCCTAGGGCTATGACCTTCACCTAGGTGTTCATTTAATGGGTTGTAAGCCTTAAAACTTATTTTCTTGGTCGGGGTGGATTATAGCTATCAACACTTAAGTACCCACACAATACCTCTCGGCCAGAGAGCGATTTTGCCCAATTTGGCTTTCTCAAGTCCAAATGGGTACAGAACAAAGCAGTTGATAATAAGCTCAAGTCGAATTTTACTATCTCTACTTCAACCCTTTAATTGGGTTTATCAATCTCTCAATTTACCCAATTCCTTGCTAGCCAAGTTTTCCCAGACTAAGTCTCTCTTTCTCAAGTAGAGACCAAGTCAATTAGGCATGAAATAATATTTGCAACCATTAAATCATCAATTAAAAGCAAGAATATGGCTAGATAATCAACACCCAACCATAAACAAGCAATAAATCAAACAACTATTAAGTTTACACACTAGGGTTGGGTCACAACCCTAGTGAAAATCTAGTTACTCATGCTTAAGTTAGAAGAAAAAGAAGAAAAAGTGATAATTAAACCCATATTAGTGATTCAAATGATAAAACTAATATTCAAAAAGCTCAAAATGGCTAAAATACTAAAAGAGAAAAGTAAACAGTTATTGATGTCAAAAGGTACAAAAGTTAAACCAAAAGAGTGAAACTATTCTATTTATACAATCCTAGAATTTTCGGACAAAATTGCCCTTTTTGGAGGTTCTACGGCCACACAATTCCATGTGCGGTCCGCACTTCTCTTCAGCTTGACAGGATTGGTCTTTTGAGGCCGCACAATTCAGAATCGCGGTTGCGTCTCTCTATTTCTGCGGTCCGCACATTTCTGAGTGCGGCTGCACATGGCTCTTTTGCGGACCATACAAATGCAACTAGGGCTGCATAACTGATCTTCTGCGGCCGCACAATAATTGTGCGGTCCGCACTTCGGTGGAACTTGAATTGCATGTTCTCTGAACCTTCGGACGTGCCTTGCTTCTACGGCTGCACATTTCATGTGCGGACACACTTTTCACAGGTCTCTGCTGGATTCTCTTCACAATCTGTGGCCGCAGATGATAATCTGCAGTCTGCACTTTAGAGCTTTTGTGCTTGTTTTTGTCCTTGATTCAAATTACTCCTTCTTGAGTTGGATTTTATCTTCGAGGCTCATTTACCACCAATCCTGCAATTAAGCCTATTTTATCAGCTTTCGGGAACACAATTAAACGCTTTTGGAATAAAATAAAAGTAAAAGGGTGCTAATAAGTACTCAAAATCCCGACTCATCAATTCCCCCAAACTTAAGCTTTTGCTTGTCCTCAAGAAAATAAGGTAATTCCCACCTCCCCAAGTTAAGAGCTATTCCAGCTAATAAATAATGCATCAATCACACATCAATTGGAACCAACAATTACCCACACACTTGTGATTTATTAGCAAGGCAATGGATTGAACTTTTAAGCACAAATAGTTCTAATGTGACACTTGAGCATCAAGAGTTGACTTAATTCATCAAGGAAACTCACTCTTTCATGTAGGTAATTGTGGATCCCAAACTCCTCCTATTCTACTCTTTGTTTGCACCTCGCTTAAGAATGTAGCACTCAATTCAAAGATTTGTGAAATGTTCACTCATCTCTCTCAAAAGAATGTCGCAAGTACGACTTTAGTACCATAGACTTGCCCTCATGTAATCACCACTAATGTAAGCTCACTCGGCTCGAAATCACGTAGGGCTTTTTCGGAATGCAATGAAGGCTTTTGGACTATAGTTGGATATACTATGGTAGAATTGGTTCATCTTTCCTTAAGCACTCCATTTTATCTCATCGGCTCATGCTTTGCCACTTTTTGAGGCATTTTATTTCCCATATGGGGGGGGGGGGGGGGGGGGGGGGGGGGTGTTAGAGAGACTTAGCATCACTCTTTCTTGATCATGATATTCATTTCCTCCTTTTTTGTTTTCCATGCTTTGCATCATTACCATTCTTTGAAATCCCTTCAACTTCTCAACCTATTCACTTGCTTTCTTTCTTTCTTCTTTGCATTTTTATTTTTATTGTTCTTTATTTTTCTTGCCTTCCATTTTCTTCATTTCTTTTATTTTTTTGTGTTTTGATACTTTTTTCAAACTCCTCGCCTCTCCCCCAAACTTACCTTTTTAGCCAATTGTTTCACAAGAGTGTTAAGAAAATCTCGGGTGCCAAGTGAGGGTCACGACAGAATGGGTAAAGGCTTGGAACATGGAAAGTGAGAAAGGTTTTAGGCTCAAATGGGTTGACTAGGGATAACAAACATTGGTAGGCCATGGAAAATTTCAAGTGGGACAAGGAGAGCCTACAATCACTTCTCAATCTAAGCAAAACTTAAAATTTCGCCTAGAAACACATTCGGGGCAAGTTCTAGACCTATTTGCACGAGTACTTGGACTTGCAACAAAATCATATCATCTCTCACGCACCTGGATTGTTAAAAGGGATAGATTCGAGGGCCCACAACAACCATATTCAAGATTGAAAATCATTATGCCTCGACTGAACCACTTGATGGTTGCCTAAGTCAACACAAGAGCCACAAGGTCACTAACTAGAGCTACTTCTTTCCAGTAAAAACTTGTTTTTAATCATAAGTACGTAGTTAAGTGTGTTGGTACCAAGTGAAGCATGTTTGACTCTTTTATTAATTACTATTACTATCTTACCTAAACACCTAAAACGGACTCAATCCCTTAAGAAGGTTGTCACGCCATCCATCATTGGGAAGAATCACCTGGTTCAGACAAATACTACCTTTGGAAAGAACTATGGCAGTAAGAAAACCAAAGGCTTATTGACCACTAAAACATAAAAGGAAACTAAAAAATTAAAAAGAAGCTATTAGGCTAAACAAGAAGCTACAGAATTAAACATAGACTAATAAGAAACAAAATAAAGAAACTACAAAGAAAGCTACTAACAACATAAATGAATGTACATAATGAGAGGGGAAAAGAGAGAATATATACATCAATAGAGAAAGAGGGAAGAATATATACATAAATAAAAAGAAAAAGGAAAATGTTATCAGTTATTACAAACCAATTGTCAAATCATCCAAATACCAAATAAACTTCAACCTCTCGAATAAGCATAAGCATTGTCCCAATGCTTAACAAAATAAGAATAAGGAAAGGTAAGAGTAAAAGGACTCCTTATGTGGCCTTTGACGTCTCTGTGTCCATAGCAACGTCACCACCCTCAACCTTCTCTAACTGGATCTCATCATCCTCGACTTTGGGAGTAGGTGAGTTGGTGAACATCTGTCGCACCGCCTCAGCAGTGTCGGCAGCCAGGTCTGGCTCCTCAGACTGGCCAGCTGGTGCCACTAGTGATGAAGGTGCTGCCGGATCTACTAGTGCTCTTAGATATGTGCTAATCAAGTCCCCAGCGGTTTCTATCTTTGTCACTTCTCTCCTCGGTCTATCTATTACCTTCTTGGATGCCTGGGATTTCTTCATCTTCCTTACATGCTTCCCAAGCTCCTCAATAACTGCTCCATGTGCCACCAAAGTGTCCATGATGGTCTGCTGGTTCTCCAAAATGTTCTTCAATGTATCATCCACTGTTGGAGGAATCTAGGGTGCCAGGATAGATGACTGTGTTGCAACAACATTGGATATGTCAGTTAGCTTTGTTGTGGCTGTCTGCATCTAGTTGTTGAGGCCAACAGTGTATGGGAGACTCGCAATGCAGATAGTGGATGAGCAGGCATAGGCACCAACCTCAAAGTCGAGGTGGAGGGAACTGATGTTGAAGGCCCTGAAGAAGGCGGTGGAGGCATGGTAGCTGCACTGGTAGAGGGAATTGCTATAGGGGGAGACATGTCTGCTAACTCTGCCTCTACCACCGAAGGCTAATCAGACCGGCAAGCAATAGTAGTCGGATGACCCTTATTCTTTGGATTCCTTGGGTCCTTCAGATAGTACCAGGTGAACAGCTTCCTTGCCCGAACCTTTGTGTCAAAACTCTTTGGCTCCACCCCCGCATCCGTAAGGTACTCTGTGATAGTATTGGGGTAGGGGTAGGAGTTGTCACTTTGCCTTCCAACCAAAAACATATTGGCCGACATCACGACACCCACATTGATTGGGTACCCGTCAATGATAGAGGCGTCTAGCACTTCCCGCGAGATTGGTAGATTTGTTTCATTCTGGCATGGGTCTATTCTGCTACACACAAATGGCTGCCATCCCTTTGCCTCAAAATTTAGGGTGTTCCGCTGAATAGGAGCCCTTACTGTGATCCATGGTGGTGGTGGCCCCGAAGCTGCCAGAAGCTCAACTAACCATGGGTGAGCGGTATCTCCCATAGCCAGCTTTTCCAAGTATTGCACTTGCTATACATCCTCCAATCCCAAATATGTGTTCAAAGTTCTCTAGTCAAACCTTACTTTCAAATTCCTCACTTTCGTCACTTTGGTCCCCTTCTTTATGTGCGCAACATTGGCGTAAAATTCCTGGACTAGGTGCTCTTTGGCATCAACCACATCTTGAGTGAACCATGTCCACCCTTTCCTCTCTCTGAATTGCCTCAGCACTGCTGGGTTGTATTTTTCAAGGTCTTTCAACAAGAACTGATGCTCAAGAGTGAGCGATCTCGGCGGCCACCACTCTTGGAACCTATTGAATGCAGTTAGGCTGACGAACCTATCTTCACAGACTTCTTTCTTTTTTGACCTCTCAAGGCCGGCAACTCTGGTATCACCCCTTGGCTATTATCTGGGATACCATCTACATCTACTATAGTAGGTTGTGCGACGGGGGCATGTGTAGATGAAGGCTCCGAAGCTTGACTGTTTCCTTCCGACCTCTCAGAAGTACTCTCAGAAGAGGTGGGCTCATTTCTTAGTTGGTATATGCCCTGAGGTAGCTGTTGTTGTGATTGTATAACTGGTTGTTCTGGCACTAAATTGCCTCTGAGGATTCCCTAGACGGGGCATATGAACTTGATTCGGAGGGCTCTGATTGTCTACCTCGGCCTGCTGTGGGATTCTTTCCTAGTACTCTTTGGGGGCCGAGAGGTAAAGTGTTTTTGGCTCTGCCTCTGGAAGGCTCACCTCTTTCTTTAGATGTGTCACCACGACCTCGTGATCTAACTATATTCTGCACAAAAAAGTAGCAAGAGACAGTTATAGTTCAAGTGCAGGTGAACATAAAATTGCAGAACAAAACCAGTTGCGTGTTGGGGAAGTGCGGTCCGCACAATTACAAGTGCAGCCGCATGCCTGGTTGTGCGGACCACACAATTTAAAAGTGTGGTCGCAAGCCTAAAACTGCGGTCCGCACAAATTTTAGTGCGACCGCACATCTGAAAGTGGACTGCACATTTTTGAGTACGGTCGCACATGGAAATCCTTAAAACTGGAAACTCTCTGATGATAGAGAATGCCTCGATCTGCGGCAGATACACTTTTATGCGATCGCGATTGAATTTCTGCGGACCGCACACACTTTATGCGGCCGTGATTGAATTTCTGGGGACCGCACAATTTCTCGTGTGGCCGCACATTTTAAAATTTGAACGGGCATAGTCCTTTAGGGTTTTTTTTATGTACAAATTGGACATTGTAGAAGCAATTAAGCTAATTACCCATTCCCCAAATAGCAACTAAGAGTTCACCTAACACAAATTACACCCTACATAGACATGAAATTGAAAAATGGTCCTAAATAAGTAATAAATTCTAAACTAACTAAGAAAATTAGAAAAAAATTTCTAGAAATCATTTTTGAACATACCAGTGATGAAGTGGTGTTAAGGACTGATATAAGATGCTCAATTAAGTGTCAGGTGCTTAATTCAGTAGTGTGCAAATTCTTAGCCTTTGTGTCGAGTTTTCATAGAAGGGAGAGTTTGAACAATAGCCTTAGGGCTATTATTTATACTATCTGAAGTGGCTAAGGTTTTAAGAGTCGAGTGCGGCCGCATAATTCCCTCTGCGGTCCGCACTCTATTACTTGGTGCCCAGTTTCCCTCAACTGATCTGCAGTCCACAGATTTTGGTATGCAATCGCAGATTTCCTTGTGCGGCCGCACTTTGGCCATTTCTCTGACAGACAAACTTCAGAGGTTTTTTTAATAAAAATTTCCATCTCAACTTATGCGGTCTGCACAAGAATTGTGCGGCCGCAGTTGCCTTCTGCTGTAGCATTTGAAATTGTGGGGTCCACACTTTTTCTATACTCAGCTAATTTTTCTGAGCCCGGTTCTTGTAAAGCACAGATATTCCTTCAACACACTTCAAATCCAGTTAGCACAAAATAAGACCTAACTAAAAAAGAAGAAAAGAAAGAGAAAAAGAAACATGGGTTGCCTCCCAAGAAGCGTCTGATTTAACATCGCAGCACGACGCAGATTACCATCACTTCTAACGAATTACTGCCACCACGTGGCCATCATCAGCTTGTCCCAAGTAATGCTTTACCCGGTGACCATTGACTCGGAACCTCATCATTTTTGTTTTTCAATTCCAATGCACCAAAGGGTGTCACACCCACAATTTCAAAGGGACCACTCCATTTGGATTTCAGCTTTTTGGGAAACATCCTCAATCGTCAGTTGAACAGCAAAATAAGATCGTCCACCTTGAATTCTCTGTTTTTGATGTATTTGTCATGAATGTACTTCATTCTTTCTTTATACAGGGACGAACTTGCATATGCATGGTACCAAAATTCATCTAGTTCATTCAATTGTGCAACCCGCAAGGTGGCAACTGCATCCCAATCAAGATTTAACTTCTTCAAAGCCCACATGGCCTTGTGCTCAAGTTCCACCGGAAGATGACAATCTTTTCCAAACACCAACTGGTATGGAGACATCCCGTAGGAGTTTTGAAAGTAGTCCGATAAGCCCATAGTGCATCATCAAGCTTCTTTGACAAATCTGTCCGGTTAGCATTCACTGTCTTGGATAAAATACTCTTGATCTCCTGGTTGGAGACTTCCACTTGTTCGCTTGCTTGAGGATGATTGTGAGTCGTAACTTTATAAGTGACACCATATTTTATAAGCAAGGTGTCAAAAGCTTTGTTGCAAAAATGCGACCCCTCATCGCTTATGATATCCTGCGGAGTACCAAACCTTGTGAAGATGTTCTTTTTCAAAAATGTGTCGCGCCCCCTTTTCTCACAAAATCGGGTTTCGACATGTGGAAACTATTTTAAGGAGGTGTTAAAATAGAGAGTCGCCACCTAACGAGTTTAAGGTGCGTTAAGGCACCTATTTGCAAATAACTCTTGTTTAACCAGTTTGCGGCACCGAAGATCGGGTAAGGGCTCGAATTACCTCGAAGAAAATGTGTTAGGCACTCTTCGAGGTCTACAACTGTGGGTCCTGGCCGAACTCGAATGATACGAATTAGTCAGATAAACAGAGAGAAAAATAAGAAGTTTGGGCAGTTATTATCAAAAGTCCTTGAATAAACACAAATAATTGATTTAAAGACAAGACGGGGGGTCCTAAGTTTTTTAGCCTAAAGGATCACCCCGTGAAACATAAATAATAAATCGTAACTCCATCGAGATGGGGTGTTACTCGTATTATTCATCGGGCACAGACTATCTTCTCCTGCTACCCGATTACTATTTTTAAGTTTTTACCTAAAGCGCACTAGTTGATTCTAAATCGTGCCTTATGTGTGCACTACCCGTCCCATGCATATGGCCCATGAAATATTTGGACCTCGATTTTCGGTGGTTCTAGATTTAACTTAGGCTTCTCAAAATGATAAATCTAGGCGACATTCAAAAACATGTAGGACTACACATAAGGGCAGTAAGTGGCTTAAGTCGGCCTCCACATATAAGCAACAAATGCACGCAATCAGGTTTTTACCTATTAGGCAGGTGACAAATTCCAAATACGAAATAGAGTCCTTAAATCCTATAGGCATGAATTCTATGTGATTCTGAATTTTAAACATACAGACAGTGTTGCTTGCTTAGAACAACGAATTTGCAGATTGTGAGTATTACAAACCCTATAGGCATGCTTTCTAATTTTGTTTGCGAAATAAGGAAGTGAAACAGTTTGGTAGTTCAAAATACCAGCGTTTGATTTTATTAGCACACTTTTTTCGTTAGGGCGAGCAATAGGGTCCTATAGGTAGGATATCTACGAATTGGCAATTGAAACTAATTTTCATCCTTTCATTCCTATAAGCATGCTTTCTAGACGGGCAATAGTAATAGTAGCTAATTTGATTATATTCCTATAGGCATGATATCTACGTGGATATTGTGAAGAGCAGGTATTTATTATTCAACGTAATCATATAGTCATGATATCTAACATGAAGCAATTTGAACAAATAATTACTGTATTGCAGTATAATAGGCAGTTAACAATGTGAATGAAATGAACATGAGAGCACGTGAGATTATTTCTATCCTATAGGCACGTTATCTAAAAAAACACATAGAAGCAAAGCATGTTGAACAAATTAAACACTAGATCCTATAGGCAGGATTTCTACCCTTTTCATGCAAACGTTAGAATAGACCCATTTTCCCAATTTCACTAATACCCCAATTGTTATTACAGAATTATTACAGGCCCAATGATGAAATAAATTACAAAATGGTACAAATAACTATAGTGGGCCTAAGACAGGTCCAAAGTGTACCCAGCCTAGCCAGACCTTCAATTTCGTCTCCACACAGATTTTAGCATAACCCAAAATCACAGGAGAACTTGGACCAATCCAACAACCATAGTTGATCAAAGGATCCAGAAAACAATCATTTACACAAGCCAATTGTCCTATTTAATAGGCAAATGAGAGGTAGAATTGAGTAATTAGGACAAAGTGGCCAAAGAAACTTAGGCCCTAATGTGTCAGAGTTCACAAGGGTCTCGAAATGGACCCCGAGCAATGCTCACACTAGGGAGGTTAATAGAGAAGTTTTAGAGGGCCTTGGATTTCAGCCGGCCAATTATAGGTTTAGAATAGGGAAGCAACCAATGAAAATAGTAGTAAAGTAATAAGGTTTGGAAATATTTTCATTTTTAGAAACAAACATTACAAAGTGATCACATAATGGTCATATTAATACAGGGGATGCATGAACTCAAGAAACAAGCTAATGTTGCAAGCTTTCATATAAATCATTGGGGCATGGTCCCATATTAATAAGAAACAAGGAGCGTGAAGCTTATGAGATTACCAATTTAATAGGCAAGGAGCATTAGGCTAGTAAGACAAATAGTTGTCACTCATGCAACAAGTTCAAAACCTAAAGGATCAAGTTATGCTAAACATAGGGATTAAACAGTATAACTTATACTTGATGAAGCAAACAGAATCAAATATCACAGAGGAAATCAATCAAGAAAGACTAGTTTAAAAGATAACCAGTTGTTAGAGGTACAGAATTGGATAGGGCAAGAACACATTAAGTGACAAACATAGTCATAGGAGCACATTGCACACTTAGAGTGAAGGTTTACTAATAGCATAAATTAATCACTATAGAAGTTCAGAATCAGGCAGAAAATAGGTTTGGGCCATATAATCAAATGCAAATACTCAAATTGCCAATACATTAAGCTAAACATGCTTCAGACTGTCCAAATTGCCTAAGTTAGATACAAAGACATTTTTAGGGCTAACAGTTTAGGCGTGAGACAATGCTAGAGAAGTTCATGCTATAGGGAGAATTACACATGAAGAAAGTTAAGGAATTATATAAAGCCATGCAACTTCAGAGAATATAGATATGTTAATTAGAACATAATGGAATAAACATTGTGAAGGTTGAGAAACTAACCAGTTATTGCTCGACAAACAAGAAAAGAACATCAATCAGGACCCAAACTCTCATATGTTTCAAGTTCCCAAGGGTTTCAAGAACCCAGGGTAGTGCTCACACCCAAGAAAGGTCCAAAAGTAGGAAATCCGGTGGCCTTGGCTTTCAGCCGGCCATGAGCCAAAATAGAACAAGAAGGTAAATGGACATAGAGTAAAGCCTCAGGTTTTTAGTGAAAATTTAGTGATTGAAGTCTTTTCAAGAGGGAATGGGGGAGGAGTTTATATAGTAGTAAAATCGAACAGTAGACAAGGTAATTTAAGCAACAAACAAGGAAAATAAATTTACAAATGAGTCTGAAAGATCAATTTAAGAGATCTGTAAACCTTAGTTTTAGGGAAAGTAAAAATCAACAGAATATAAACAAATATTTGGACTCACAGTAGCATAGGATGAATATAGACATAATAACACTCGAAAATTAGGGATTTGAACCAATTTTGGTTCGATTTCGGAGACATATGCTTGCCATGTTTAGGCAAGCACTATAGGAGAACAACCACTACAAAAAATAGGTCGGATATGGCAAGAAATAACCATCAAATCCCATATTCAGCGGGATTAGGAGAAGATTTGGGGGGGGGGGGGGGGGGCGGGTAGGGTCCC
>ML275999.1:86559-110309 GCA_005239495.1 Nicotiana undulata
GGGGGGGGGGGGGGGAGGACGGCTAGGGTCCTTCAGAAAGGGAGGGGAGGTTGAGAGAATATTAGGGCGGCGGATTAGAGGGGAATGATTAGGGTTTGTAGGTGACGGGATAATTAAAAGTAGGGATTAAACATGGGTCGGTGATCTCTCAAGATCAACGGCCAGTATTTAAAACATGAGTGAGGCGGAATAATTAAAGCGGGTCCGACCGGGTTTTGGGTTAAGGGGTTATTAGTTTGGGCTGGGGTTATTTGGGCTAGTGTATTGGGTGTTTTGGGCTGTTATTTGCTCCGATTTTTTTTAGAAATTGAGGCTAGTTTTTAAATACTCAATATTTATTAAAAAATAAATTATAAAAGTAATTAATAAATAAAAAATATTATTTGTGTACTAAAATGATTAAAAATAATAACTTAACATTATAAAAAATATAAAAAGTTATTTTGGCATAAATAATGTAATTATACATGAATATAGGCTATTATTGCAAAAATATGCAATTAGCCTAAAGAATGCAAATGTAATTATGAAAAAATGAAGTAAAATATTAAAAAACATACATTTTAGTGAAAATAATAAGTTTGGATGATTAAATCATCATAAAAATAATTTGAAGGATAATTATTGGATATTTATACAATAAAATGTAGAAAGAAATTAATTTAAAGCTTTTAAAAATTATGGAAAACTAATGAAAAATGCTTGTATAGGTTTTTAAATTAAATGATGATGGAAATATACTATTTTTGATAGTACATATATATATTAAAAATATGAGGGAAAAATTGGGTATCAACAAAATGCCACCACACTTCTTGCTTCGTTGTTGGTGTATTGGTAAAAAGAGCTTCACACGTGTAATAATTCTTGATGACTCGGCCAGTTATGTGGAGCAATAAAAACATCACAGCTGGACATGACTCTATAAAGAGGTACGAGGCAAAGAGGCACGACGCAATATACCTACGGGTAATCATCTACGGGAAACTCAACCTGATTGAGACAAGGAAGAGATATGGTCGGAATGAATCCGGACAGAGCTAGGGGTAGATTCAGAGATCTTCAATTAAGGATCCACGCGTTAGACAACCTTCACGCAACAATTACAGTTATTCTTTGTAACGTTACATTAATGCCATAATTAGTCATTAATGTGCGATCATTGTAAAAGGTAGACGTTATATTAAGAAATTCCCTATATAAAGGAATAAAATATAACTTGTAAAGGACACTCGAACTATGATATAATACACTTTACTTTCTGTGCATCTCATTATTTTCTATTTACTTATTTATTCGCAATTGTCGTTATTACCTTGATTATCAGAAACCCGTGTTCATCCTAAAAATAGCTTTGGTAAAAGGATCTAATTCTTTGGTTAAACAAATTGTTTCTGTACCGGGAATCTGATAATCTTTGTTTACTTTTCAAGCAATATCCTTTGAACTATGTCGAACCCCAAAGACAATAACCAACAAAGGAATAGATATCCATCACCCGCAGGAACCCCTCGAGGTTCAAGGGAGAAATCCCTAGAAAAATCCAGCAACAATAACAATGGTAATGATCAAACAGTAGAACAAGATCAAGTAAAGCAAATGATTGCAAAGTACGTAAGCCAGGCTTTGCAAGAATTCACGAGGGGATTACCAACTGCGTCACCTGCACCATCAACACCACCCCCCAATAATACCATCACTGTGGAAAACCCTCAGTCAGGGTTGGCAAACTCAGGAAGGGGAGATACTCCTAATGAATCTCTCGAAACGAGACAAGGTATGTCTAATAGCTCTGAATTGCAAACTTTATTACTAACCTTGCAGAAACAGATGAAGGAACAAAACGAACGAATCGAACAAATTCCTGGAGTGCCACATGTTATCAAAGGCATTGATGTTGATAGATATTCTGAACAACCTTGGAAACCAAGCGCAGCACCCTTGCCTATTCCCAAGAAGTTCAAAATGCCAGATGTTCCTAAATATGACGGGACGACCGACCCACGCGACCATGTGACTGCTTTTACCACCGGAGTTAAGGGAAACGACTTGACAAAACAATAAATTGAGTCGGTCTTAGTCAAAAAGTTTGGAGAAACACTTACCAAAGGAGCACTAACCTGGTATTCTCTGTTCCCTGAAAACTCTATTGATTCTTTTGCTGAGATTGCAGATTCCTTCATAAAAGCACACTCCGGTGCGCAAAAAGTGGAGAAAAGGATGGAGGACATATTTAAAATAAAACAAGGAGACACGAAACTACTCTGTGAATTTGTAGACAGGTTTCAACGAGAAAGAATGCTACTACCAAGGGTGCCTGATAATTGAGCAGCGATGGCATTTACAAGCAACTTAAATGACAAAAGTTCAGAAGCCACGAGAAGACTCAAGGAAAGCTTGAGAGAATTCCCAGCTACAACATGGAAGGATGTCTATAACAGGTACATCACCAAGCTTCGTATAGAAGAAGATACCATCGCTCTTTCAAAAGACGAAGATCGTATCAGTTCTAGACGTTCCGAATCAGACAGGAGATCAGGTAAAAATAGGTATGATCCTTATATGGGACCTTCGGGACGAGAAACTCGTCCCAAGTTTGAAAACACTCGGTCAAAATATAGACCCTCGAGCAGAGATGTGGGATCATCCTCATTGAGATCCAGAAAGGATCGAGATGAACAAACTAGAGGTAGTGCACGAATTGGGGATAACACTTTCAATGTAAGTACTTCCGAACTAGTTTCACTATTAAGAAATATGGGTGATAAGGTTCTATGGCCCAAAGAAATACGGTCCAACCCAAATAAAAGGAACCCATATTTCTGGTGTGAATTCCACAATGATCATGGACACAAAACCGCAGATTGCAGATTTTTACAAGGTGAAATAGAATAATTATTGAAACAGGGCTACTTAACAGAATTGTTTAGTGAAAAGGGTAAGAAGGAATACATGAAGAATATGCAGGAGCCCCCAAAACCTCCATCTCCAAAAAGAACTGTCAACGTGATACACAAAGGTGAAGAAGTAAACGGAGTGGCTTGCAAAGTAGCCACGAAGTTCATAATTACATAAGGAAAGCGAATTCGTGAAAATCCGGAAGCAGATAATATAACCTTTGATGATGCAAATATCAGCGGATTAATGCTCTCCCACAACGATGCTCTGGTAATATCCTTACTTATTCATGACACTAACGTAAAAAGAGTGTTGATTGATCCAGGTAGTTCAGTCAATATTATTTTGCTAAGAGTCATGGAAGAAATGCTATTGGAGAATCAAGTAATCCCGAAGGCACGATCCATATTAGGGTTTGATAATTCTACGATTATAACCAAAGGGGAAATTGAACTTAGCACTTATGCTGAAGGAGTAATAAAAAATACAAGGTTCCAAGTCATCGATACTGACATGGCTTATAACGTAATCATGGGAAGACCATGGATCCACGACATGAAAGCATTACCATCCACCTTGCATTAGATAATTAAATTCCCTTCTGAATGGGGAATTCAAAAAATTAGAGGCGATCAGCAAACCATGAGAAATATAAATTTCGTGGTACACTACAACAAAAAAGTAGAAGTGGAAGAATCAAAAGATAAGGAAATATCCCAAACAAAAGATGTTTCCCAAACAAGTATGGAAGAAATTACTATCCAAATAGGTATAGAGGATATTATTGCTGAAACAGGTACGAAAGATGATAGCCATGAAAAGGTGAATCAAGTCACCATAGAAGAAATACCAAACCACACAAACATGGATTCCAGACCTGACGTCATTCAGGAACCAGAGGAAGATGAACACATCAAAACAACAACGGAAGAACTCAAACCTGTTCCATTGTTCGAACAAAGTCCTGAACAGAAAGTTCACATAGGTACGAGGCTAAGCCCAAGTCGAAGAGAAGAAAAGAAAGCAAGGACAATTCAAGAACCAAGTGATTGACGAAGAGGTACAAAAACTCTTGAAAATTGGTTCAATACGCGAGGTAACATACCCTAACTGGTTAGCTAACACTGTAGTGGTGCCTAAAAAGAATGGTAAATGGAGAGTATGCGTAGATTACACTGATTTAAATAAAGCATGCCCCAAAGATTCATTTCCATTACCTCATATAGGTCAAATGATTGATGGCACTGCAGGTCATGAATTGTTAAGCTTTCTAGATGCGTACTCTGGTTATAATCAAATTAAAATGGATCCCTCAGACGAGGAAAAAACTTCCTTTATTACAAACAGGCGGACTTATTGTTACAAGGTCATGCCTTTTGGCCTGAAAAACGCTGGAGCCACATACCAAAGGCTAGTGACCAAGATGTTCTAGGAACATCAGGGGAAGACGATGGAAGTTTACATTGATGACATGCTAGTAAAATCAACACACGCAGAGGACCATTTCCAGCACCTCTCTGTTACCTTTGAAACTTTACGCAGGTATAATATGAAGTTGAATCCAGAAAAATGCGCCTTTGGTGTAGAATTAGGTAAATTTTTGGGTTTCCTTGTATCAAATAGAGGAATAGAGGTAAATCCTGCTCAAATTAAAGTTATTGAAGAAATACATGATATACTTACGAACAAAAAGGAAGTTCAAAGACTAACGGGCAGGATTGCAGCCTTAGGAAGATTTATTTCCAGGTGTTCCGAGAAAAGCTTTAATTCTTTTCAGTTCTCAAGAAACAAAATCAGTTCGAATGGACTAGAGAATGTCAACAGGCTCTCAAAGATCTGAAGGCTTATCTGTCAAAACCCCCGTTGCTATCAAAGACAAAAGAAGGGAGAGGTTTTATATCTACCTTGTCGTTGCAGAAATTGCCGTAAGTGCAATATTGGTAAGGGAAGACAAAGGTAAAAAATCTCCAATTTATTATGTAAGCAAGACTTTATTAGATGCTGAAAATAGATACCCACATCTAGAAAAATTAGCCTTGGCTCTAATTATGGCGTCTAGAAAATTAAGACCATATTTTCAATGTCATCCAATCACTATTCTGACCTCATATCCTTTAAGAAATATTCTGAATAAATAGGAATTATCAGGAAGGTTAGCCAAATGGGCCATAGAATTAAGCGAGCACGACATAATGTATCAGCCTAGGACTGCAATAAAATCTCAAAGTTTAGCTGATTTTAATAATAGCATTGTCCCTGAAGTGGAAAAAGAGTTACAACTCTTTAACGGTGCTAATCCGGGTCTATGGACCCTATTTACTGATGGTTCTTCTAATATAAAAGGTGCCGGCTTAGGCATAGTCTTAATATCACCCACGGGTGAAAAGACGTGGCAAGCTATCAAATGTTATCCTATAACTAACAATGAAGCGGAGTACGAAGCTGTCATTGCAGGGCTGGAACTGGCACGAGAACTCTCAATCGAGCAAATCGTAATCAAAAGTGACTCTCAGCTGGTAGTAAATCAGATGCAGGGGACTTATATTGCTCGGGAGACTCGGATGCAACAATATCTAGAAAAGGCACGAGATCTCGTAAGGCAATTCAAAACGTGGAAGGTAATACAAATACCTAGGGAGGAAAATGCAGAAGCAGATGCATTGGCTAACCTCGCAGCAGTTATGGAAGTAACAAATGAAGACAATACAATTGTCGTCCATCTGTTCCATTCAGCAATAGATTAAGATAAAAATGAGGTAACTTTTAACAATTTAACCTGGGATTGGAGAAATGAAATTTTAAAGTTTTTGCAGAATGGCACCGTACATGAAGACAAAAAAGCGGCTCAAGCACTTCGCCAAAAAGTTGCGTGGTACTGCCTCATTCGCAATTCTTTATATCGCAAAATGTTCGGAGGTCCTTTAGCAAAATGCCTCGAACCTAACCAAACGGAGTTCGTGATGAAGGAAGTCCACGAAGGACACTGTGGAAATCACGCAGGAGCAAGTTCCTTGGTCAAAACCCTAATCAGAGCTGGGTACTATTGGCCTAAAATGGAAGAAGAAGCTGAGGGCTTCGTATCCAAATGCGACAAATGCCAAAATTTTTCTAACAACATGCATAGACCAACAGATTTATTGCACCCAGTGATATCGCCATGGCCGTTCATGAAGTGGGGGATGGACATAGTGGGACCCCTTCCCATAGCTAAAGGAAAGGTATGGTTCTTACTTGTGTTAACTGACTATTTCACGAAATGGGTGGAGGCAGAAGCCTTTAAACAGGTGCGAGAAAAAGAAGTTAAAGCTTCATATGGAGAAATATAATATGCTGATTTGAAATACCGAAGGAGATCGTATGTGATAATGGCCCGCAATTCATAGGCTCGCAAATCACAGAATTCTTCGAAAGCTGGCAAATTAGACGAATTACTTCAACACCCTATCACCCCGTAGCTAATGGGCAAGCTGAATCGACGAATAAGGTCATCATCAACAACCTAAAGAAAAGGTTAGAGAAAGCCAAGGGAAATTAGCCTGATGAGTTATCGGCAGTGCTACGGGCTTAGAGAACAACTTCAAAAACAACCACGGGAGAAACTCCATTTGCGCTTGTTTATGGCTCAGAAGCCCTAATACTAGTGGAAATTGGCGAGCCAAGCATAAGGTTTACAACAGCCACGGAAGATACAAACAACGACGAGTTGAGAACTAATCTGGACTTGCTCGAGCATAGAAGACAAGCCGCACTAATACGTATGACAGCTCAAAAGCAAATCATAGAGCGTTATTACAACCGGAAAGCTCACCTCAAATACTTCAAAATTGGGGACTTCATTCTCAAGAAAGTCTTCCAATCAACAAAAGAAGCTGGTGCGCGGAAGTTAAACCCCAATTGGGAAGGACCCTACAAAGTCCGAGGCATCACTCGGAAAGGCGCCTATGAGCTGGAAGCTATGGAAGGCAGGATCTTACCAACAAGCTGGAATGCTATCTATTTGAAGAAGTATTACTTCTAAGGAAAAGGAATACCCCCGATCAGGTATCACTTCGTTCGATTTCATATTTGTATAGTTAAAATTTTACTAACCGTTTTAGATGATAGGCAAAAATCTAGCCCGTCACCAGATGATGATATTAGACCTGCAAAGACGCGAGAAAGTAACTGAATTCCCGGTCTAGGGTTACACTTTCTGATGGACGTTTTAAAGGGTTAAGCAGTCATCATCTACAACATATATACCTTCGAGTCCTATATGTTTTTCCTTTTCAGGAAAAGGACCACAAAGAAGGATTAGTCAAGTGCTCGAGATTTCATTCTTCAAAGCTCAAACACTTGGGGGACTATACAATATGGAAGGCAAAGACGAAGCAAATAAGACTATCAAAAAGTCAAATCTCGAGCCTCAAGACCCATCTACCCAACAAGTCAAGTGATACGAGCAAAATCGAAAGAGCCAAAGACTCAAAAAGTCAAAAGACTGATTCAAAAACCTTCGAACAATGTTCATAGATGTAAACAAACGTTCAAGTTAAAATACAAAATATTAGTTACGAGGGAGAAATGCACATCTTTGTACTTATTTAGAAAACTGTTGTAACTAAAAATAGTTCTGGATAAAGATCATCATCTTTGTACTCATTCAAAAAACTATTGTAACTAAAAGCAGTTATGAAATCTTTGTACTCATACAGAAAACTGTTATCAATAAAAAACAGTTACGGATGAAAGATCACTATCCTTGCATTTATTCAAAAAACTGTTATAAACAAAAAATAGTTACAAATGAAAAAGCATCACCCTCGTGTTTATTAAAAACCGGTGTCAACAAAAACAGTTACGGGTAAAAACACATACCTTTATGAAAATTGTTACAAACAAAAGAACAGTTATTCCCTTGTATTAACTCGAAAAAACTATTACATAAGGAAAACCGTTACGAAATACAAGTGTATATCAAACCTGTTAAAAGAAAACAGTTGCAACATGAGTTTTAGACGATTATCAAACACATGTAAAATGTTATGAAAGTTCGGCATACAAACTTTCTTCAGAAACATTGTTAAACATGTGAAAAATTCCTATCTCTCTATTGCATTTTTACACCATTATGAAGTTGAGGCGTCTTCTTCATTAAGTGTCGATCAAAAAAGGGCCCTCTTTCATAAAATCATACCTACTACTAAAAGGTACGGATAGTCTAAAGCATTTTATGCGCAAAACTCAGAGGAAAACTGAAACCTCAAAAATGAAGCATGCAAAAGACTAAGAGAGTGAAACAAAAACTCTACAGAAATTAAAGTCGTACTTGCATTAATATATTTATGGCTAAGTGAATTGAGTATTAACCCAGACTTAGGTGTATTAAAATATTTACATTGTGATGCCCCTAAGCTGTCATTTGGGGACTTAAAAAGATCCAAACTTACCCCCGATGGGACTGGGGATAACCACCAATTGAGACAAAAAAAGGGGGGAACCAACTTCTTAGACTTGTTTTGAAGGGGGTTGATGTCACTGGCAGAGGGAGTAGGAGCAGCTTGGGACGAGGAGACTTGAACAGTAGGAGCCTCACCTTCAGGTGAAGAGAGATTATGACCTTGTTGAGCCTTCTCAATGGCTTCCTTGATTTTTGCAATTTCAGCATTAAGGTCGAAACCCTCTCGGCTCATTTCAGTCAATGTGTCAAGGCGAGAGTTCATATACGCCCAACTGACATCAACGGTTGTCCTATCTTCAAGAGCTTCGTAATCTTTCTCCCAAAGCATAACCTCAGCTCTTAGTTCGTCCCTCTCAGCCACGACAGCATCTTTGGAGACCCTTAAAGGAGCGAGAGACCTTTCAGGGAATTGAACTTTTTCCAAAGAGTTGTGGAGATCCTCTTGGGTATGAGTAAGTGATTGCACAAGCTCGCCTGAATTCTCCTCCTTTTGGTCCAGTAAGGCCTTCAAATTCCTGATCTCTTCGGAGGCACGAGACAACTGCTCCGCGAATGAGGACTCAAGGACGTTCTTATCCTTGCACGCGTGATCAAAAGATGCTTTCTCTACGGCCAACTCTGCCGTCATGACTCTCACTTGCTGCTCCAAGGTACATTTTTCTTCTTCTACGGCCTCCATGTCGAGCCTTAAGATTTCATATTGCTCTTTCCAGTTGTCTGCTTTAGCACGCCATTCTTTCACTTCCTGCTCCGTGTTAGAAATCCTCTTCATAAGCTCCGTGCCTATAAGACTGATCTGAAAAAGAAAGTCAATTAGATATGGTAAATACACGTACAAGAATAAACACAAGAAAATGCATTTTACCTTTAAAGAAGTATGCACGATTTCATTAGCCCATGTAAGAGAAATGTGGCTATCCAACTTAGCTCTCTCTGTCGGTCCTATCAACGGTTTCAACCACACATCAGGATAGCCAAACTTTTTAAAAGACTACCCCCTGCTGGGACTTCTATCATCACCTGCCTCATCTCCTTGTTGGAAAACCCTACTTCTATAACGGAAGGCACGGAAGCAGGTAGAGATGCAGAAGCCACGGGTGAGGAAGTCTGAGAGGCCGAAAAAGCCACGGGAGAGGGAGCAACGACAGGAGCAGGAGTAGACGCGGGAGCAGGAGAAATAATTGGAACAGTTGGAGGGAGTTCTCTAAGAGAAGGAAAAAACAGCCAAGGGAGCTTCATCAGCAGCAGGACCAAAACCTTCACGGAATAAATGGTCAACAGATTCACGCACGCGAGAGGGAGTAGCATCCTCGGATGCAGAAAGTCCAACTTCACGCACGGAAGGCACTATGATAGGTGTAGACTCGTCGTCTAAGACCACCTTCCTTCTGCGCGACCTATGGACCAAAGTGCCCTCCTCTTCTTCTTCTTCTTCCGAGGTCCTCGACCCACCTGCCTTTCTTTTTGAAGAAGAAGAGCCTGAAATGATTTCTTGGGCCTGAGCCAGTGACAACTTGGGAACAGACGCAGCAGAAACTCCACAAGTGGGGAACCCTATCAAAAGAAAAAGGGTAAGAAAGAAACGCTCAAACAAGAAAAGAAGCAAAAATAATTAGCTTCACTTACCGTGAGTCTTAACTCTCCAACCGTACTTCTCGGATAAGTACTTCCATGAACGTTCTTCCAACGGGGCGGTTGACAAAAGCTTTTCTACCCAATCTCGGAAATCAAAGACATTCTCGACAGTTCCCATGATTGCTGGAAAAAGAAGAAATAGCTACGGTATTAATAAAATATCAAAAGCAAAAAAACAAGGAATGTGAGCAAAAATGTAGTGCATGATTCCACTTCTCAGGGAAGGGAAGATTTTCTTCACCTACTAAACCATTAGTAGGCACAACAACATACCGAAGAAACCAACCTCGATCCTTATCATCTTCAGGAGTCACCAATACTCTTTTACTCCAGGCAGCCAGGGTAAAAATTCCTTGACGGAACAACATTGGAGAATAAAGGTGAATAAGATGATTAAAGGTGAAGGGGATCGAAGCTAAAGTAGCCAAACATCTAATACATGCAACGACTCTCCATATAAGAGGACCGACTTATCCCAAACAAATTTTGAAAAATCGACGGAACTCGATGATAACTGGGTCGATTGGAGGTTTGAACCCTAAGATAAAGGGATAGGTATAAACAAAAGAATATCCCGTATTGTAAGACGTTATTCTTTGGTTACCATTTGGAACGACAACAGGAAAATCGGACTTCCAGAAACAGTCCCTGCGTATAAGAGGAATTAAACCTTCAATGAGCTTGGTAGGGTACTTATCAGCACTATCAAGAGATGACAACGAAGAAAGCTGATCTCTAAGCGCCTGACTATCCCTAGCAAAGGTAAACTCCGCAGGTACTATTTCATCGACCCGCGATTCACGCAAAGGTTCGTGATGTTCTCAACCTCTAGGCGAAGATCTGGAAGCCCTAGCTCTCGGAGAAGTTAAAGACCTAGAAGGAGGAGGGGAAGTACTTTGAGAAGAGGAAGAGCCCCTTGAAGGAGTAGAACCTAAACTCCTCAACCTACCACCTCTACGGCTCCGCATCGGAGCGTAAGAGGGAGTCAAATCTTCTACATTTATAACCCCCTTAGGCTGGTTCGAATAAGTCATATTTACAAAGACAAGGAAAAAGTTCTTTACAAATAAAGAATGAAAGTTAGAAGTTTTTCGTGAAAGTAAAGAAAGGAAAAGGGGTATTTATACTCGAAGACAACCGTCAAAAATGGGAAAAAAATAATGATGTGAAAGCCATAATTTGTCACATCATGACTGATGCAACCGCAAAAACCCCTAAAAGGCGCTGAATAATTGCAGAACCAACTTAGAGATGACACATGGCTTAAGAATTAAATGGAAGTGACAAGCGACGCCTACGTTCAAAGAAATATGCAATGTTTCGAGTGAAGCGACGGTAAAATATTCCTGCCATAAATGAGTATCCACTTACCAAATATTAATCGATAAATAAATGGTAAGTGGGGGGACTATCTGTATTGGTAAAAAGAGCTTCACACGTGTAATAATTCTTGATGACTCGGCCAGTTATGTGGAGCAATAAAAACATGACAGCTGGACAGGACTCTATAAAGACGTACGAGGCAAAGAGGCACGACGCAATATACCTACGGGTAATCAGCTACAGGAAACTCAAACTGATTGAGACAAGGAAGAGATACGGTCAGAATGAATCCAGATAGAGCTACGGGCAGATTCAGAGATCTTCAATTAATGATCCACACATTACACAACCTTCACGCAACAGTTACAGTTATTCTTTGTAATGTTACATTAATGCCATAATTAGTCATTAATGTGCGATCATTGTAAAAGGTAGATGTTATATTAAGAAATTCCCTATATAAGGGAATAAAATATAACTTGTAAAGGACACTCGAACTACGATATAATACACTTTTATTTCTGTGCATCTCAGTATTTTCTCTTTACTTATTTATTCGCAATTATCGTTATTACCTTGGTTATCAGAAACCCGCGTTCATCCTAAAAATAGCTTTGGTCAAAGGATCTAATTATTTGGTTAAACAGTTGGGTGAGCAATGGCCTCAACCCATTTTGACACATAATCAACCGCTACAAAAATGTAGGTGTTCCCACAAGAGCTTACGAAAGGTCCCATGAAGTCAATACCCTCCACATCAAAAATATCAATCTCTAAGATTGTGGTGAGGTCCATTTTGTTTTTCTTTGAGATTCCACCGGCCCTTTAACATTCATCACAACACTTTGACTAGATCACTTGCATCCTTGTAAAGAGTAGGCCAATAGAATCCACAACTTAACACTTTGGCCACCGTTCTTGCCCCCACCATATGGTGAAGAATGAGAGTCCCGAGAATTTCAACGTGTTACTCCTCCGGCACATATATTCTAATCATGACATCAGTAAAAATTTGGAAGAGGGTACGGTTCATCCCAATAATAGTCTTGACAATCCCGTCTGAGCTTCTTTCTTTCGTTTGAAGAGAACTCATCCGGGATAATACCACTCATATGATAATTTGCTAGATCAGCGAACCATGGCATCTCCGTCATTGAAATGGCTAGGAGTTTCTCATCGGGGAAGGAGTCATTGATTTCAAGGCCATCATGGGGCCTCTCCTCCTCCTCCAAACGAGACAAGCGGTCCGCCACTTGGCTTTCACTTCCCTTTCACTCTTGGATGTCTATATCGAACTCTTGCAATAAAAGCACACATCTCATCAACTGAGCCTTTGAATCTTTATTGCTCATAAGGTACCGAAGTGCCGCATGATCCGTGTGGATAATTACCTTTGTACCCATCAAGTACGGGAAGAACTTCTCCATAGCAAAAATAATAACAAGGAGCTCTTTTTCGGTCACATTGTAATTGACTTGGGAATCATTCATAGTCTTACTGGCATAGTAGACCGGATGAAAGATCTTGTTGATACATTTCCCTAAAACTGCTCCAACCGCCATATCACTAGCATCACACATGAGCTCGAAAGGCATGCTCCAATTCGAGGCGGTGATAATAGGAGTAGTTGTCAACTTGAACTTGAGCAATTCAAATTCTCTCATGCAGTCATCATTGAAGTGAAATTTAGCTTCTTTATCCAAAAGCTTACACAAGGGGTTCACCACTTTGGAAAAATCCTTGATGAAACGCCGGTAGAACCCCGCATGACCCAAGAAGTTTCTCACGCCCTTCACGAATGTTGGAGGTGGATGTTTGGAAATCACCTCTATTTTCGCCTTGTCGACCTCAATCCCCTTCTTTGAAATCTTGTGGCCAAGGACAACACCCTCCTCGACCATGAAGTGGCATATCTCCCAATTCAACACCAAGTTCGTTTCTTCACACCTTATCAATAACTTATCCAAATTTGTCAAGCAATCATCACAGGAATCCACGACTACCGAAAAGTCATCCATGAAGACTTCAAGGAAGTCCTCTACCGTATCCGTAAAGATCGCTATCATACACTATTGGAAAGTTATCGGTGCATTGCATAAGCCGAATGGCATCCACTTGAAAGAGAAAGTTCCATAGGGATAAGTGAAAGTTGTTTTCTCTTGATCTTTCGAGGAAATAAGGATTTGATTGTATACCGAATATCCATCTAGAAAGCAATACAATGCCCGACCGCCAATCGATCAAGCATTTGGTCAAGAAAGGGAAGTGAGAAATGGTCTTTCCTTGTGACTTTGTTTAGCTTCCGATAGTCCATTCAGACTCTCCATCCGGTTACCGTTCTTGTTGGAATCAACTCATTTTTATCATTGGTGACCACAGTTATGCCCCCCTTCTTCGGAACACGTTGCACCGGAGAAGTCCAAAAACTGTCAGAAATGGGGTAGACAACCCTGTCATCCAACCACTTTATAATCTCCTTTTTTATCACATCTTGCATTGATTCATTTAGTCTCCTTTTATGTTCAATAGAGGGTTTGGCATCCTCCTCATAATTAATCTTGTGCGTGCAAAATGCGGGGCTTATTCCCAGAATATCTTCCAATGTCTATCCAATAACATTATTCCTCTTTTGTAGCATCGTTGACTGAAGTTCAGAGTCAACCTTCCACACAAGGAAATATTCTAATACAGGGGAAGAGGCAGAGCACAACCGATTCTGTGGGCATAGAGGAGCTACTCCAACATCCAGACGCCAATGTAGAGTGTACTTGCATGTTAGTCAAGCAAGAGAAACGAATAACCGGTAAAGTAGAACAAGGGCCAAGGAATTCATACTTGAGATGCAGAGGCAATGGATTCAACTCCAAAATGGGAGGCTCCTCGATTGAGGGCTTTGTTGGAGGAGTTTTCCTATTTTAAAGATCCAAGAAAAATTTGCGGGGTTCATAAGTGTGCGACCCCATTCCTTGCAATGAGTTCACACATTCCACAAAGCTATCCATCTCGTCATCATCAAGGTTAAGCAAGACGACCTCCAATGTATCATCAACATTCATCGTGGCACTAGTATCATCAATAATCACATCAGTCACCAAGTCCATGAATGAACACACTTCATTGCTATTTGGTTTCCTCATAGATTTGCACACATGGAACATCACCTTTTCATCACCCACTCGGAAAGTGAGCTCACCGGCTTTCACATCAACAAGAGCCTTCCCCGTAGCATGGAAAAGTCTACCAAGTATAATCGGCACCTCATAGTCCACTTCACAATCAAGAATCACAAAATCCGCTGGGAAAATGAACTTGTTAACTCGAACCAATACATCCTCAATCACCCCAACGATCTCTTCATTGTACAATCGGCCATTTGTAATCTCATAGATGTGGGTCTTGGTTGCCCAATTCCCAATGTCTTGAATATCGAATAGGGAATTAAGTTGATACTTGCCCCAAGATTACAAAGAGCCTTTGCAAATTCGGCACTTCCAATGGTATAAGGAATAATAAAAGCACCGGGAGTTTTCAACTTTGGAGCCATCGAATGCACAATTGCACTCACTTGGTGAGTGACTTTGATAGTTTCAAAATTCATCGATATCTTCTTTGTCACCAAGTCTTTCATAAACTTATCATATCCGGGCATTTTCTCCAAAGCTTCAACCAAAGGCACATTTATAGAGAGAGTCTTCATTATATTATTGAACTTCTTGAATTGGTTCTCGCCATTTTTCTTGGCAAGCCTTTGAGGATAGGGAGGAGGTGGCTTAGGCAATGGTGCCTTAGCTCTTTGAGCTACCGGTTCTGGTATATCAATCACATGATCCCTATATGGGTTCACATCCGCTTGAGTCTCTTCCACCATGTCATCAATATCAATCCGCACTTCATCATTTTCTTACACAACATTGTTCGGGATCTCCTCTTCTTCTACCACTTTCTCATCATACACAGGTTGCTTTTGACTTGAGGTAGGTGCATTCTCACCTTTTCCACTTATCGTATAAATGTCCATGGCATGCCCCATAGTGTTCCCACCCTTCAGGTTCACCACTGTATCACCTGGTAGTGCCCCATTAGGACACAAATTCAAAGCTTGAGAGATTTGACCCATTTGCACTTCTAAGTTACGAATTGATGTATTGTGTGAAGCAAGTTAGGCATCAAAATAGACATTCTTCTCCATCATTTGCTTGAACATGTTTTCAATACGACCCATTTCATTGTTGGAGGAACTAGGACCATGAGAAGGATAAGGAGGTGGGTTGCTCGGTTGTTGGTACATCGGGGGCCTTTGAAAACCCGACACCCGATTTCCTTGATTGTCGTTCCACCTTCCTTGGTTGTTGCCTCTCCAATTTCCTTGGTTGTTATTATTTTTCCAATTCACTTGGTTATTGCTTCCATTTCAATTGCCTTGATTTTTCCCACCATTCCAGTTCCCTTGGTTGCTAGAATTCCAATTGCCTTGATTTCTAAGGTCTCCACTGTTGTTGACTAGGGCCTTGGTACTTGTTTCTTTGCCCTTGAAAGTTGTTCACATATTGGACCTCTTCATCTTGATCATTGTAAGAATCTCCTTGATCATACCCACTATCATCTTGCACAAAATTGTCCACTCTTTATTGCACTTGTGCACTTCTTATTCTTCTCTTGTTTACCATCATATTTACTCCATCCATATCATTGACTTGCCTCGGGTTTTGCACTTGTTGAAGTTGAGCCTTTTCCAATTGGTTCATGGTGGTTGTCAACTCAGCTATGGCTTGCCCATGGTCATGTAACTCTTTATGAATAAATATCATATTTGGACCACCTTGTGGAACATTGGATCTAGATTGCCACGTTGATGAAATATCCTCCGTCTCATCCAAAATATCACACGCCTCCGCATAAGGCGTAGTCATGAAGTTCCCACCGACAAATTGATTCACTACACATTGGTTGGTGGTATTGATCCCCCAATAGAAAGTTTGTTGAATCATGTTCTCCGTCATATCATTGTTAGGGCACTATTTCACCATTGTTCTATATCTTTCCCATATCTCGTGTAATGGTTCATTAGGCTCTTGCTTGAATGCTAGAATTTCATCCCGAAGAATAGCCATGTGCCCGGGAGAGAAGTACTTTGAAATGAATTTTTCCGCAAGTTCATCCCACGTCCGATGGAATGATTTGGAAAACGTTCCAACCAATCTAAAACATTCACCCGTAGAGAGAAGTAAAAAAGCCTTAGCCTCAAAGCATCCTCAGATACATTTGTTTGTTTGCTTCCCCAACACGTATCAACGAACCCCTTCAAATGTTTATATGCATTTTGACCCGGTGCACTGGTGAAGAACCATCGTTGCTCGAGTAAAGTGAGCATCACATTGGTTATTTGAAAGTTTCCCTCCCTAATACGGGGTGGGACTATAGCACTTGCATACCCTTCATTCAGCAACACCCGGTGTGGATCCGCTCGTGGTGGAAGTGGGGTTGGAACGGGAACATTGTCATGAGGCGGTCGGCCTCTTCTATTGGCTTGAGGAGGGACCTCATCCATTGCATCATCATCAACGTCCACATCCCCCACATTTATGTTTCCGAGCTTGTTGTTTGCCATGATTGCACCTACAATACTCACACGTTAGTAACAAGGAAGGAAAATGAGACAATTCACACACAAAACCAAATATATAGCTAAATATGTTATTATCTCCTCGACAACGGAGCCACGAATTGATCTCGTCCAATTCACACCTAAAATTGAGGTTATGAAACGGTCGGAGCAATAATATTACCCAACAAGGAGTCGGGGTCGATTTTCTACAAGGAACTATGAATGGGGCTTAGGAGTATATATTTGAGTGAATGAGCTTGAATTATATCGAATTGCACTTCCACAAATGTTGGTTTGATTCTAAATCTATTTTAATCTAAGAATAACAACTAGCAAATTGTTTTTGTTTGTTTTTCAAATGGTAAAAAGGCCTAGGGCTATGACCTTAACCTAGGTATTCGCTTAATGGGTTGTAAGCCTTAAATCTTGTTTTCTTGGTTGGGGTGGATTATAGCTATCAACACTCAAGTACCCACTCAATACCTTTCGGCCAGAGAGTGATTTTGCCCAATTTGGCTTTCTCAAGTCCAAATGGGTATTGAACAAAGTAGTTGATAATAAGACAAAGTCGGGTTTTACTATCTCTAGATTCAACCCTTTAATTGGGTTTATCAATCTCTCGATCGGCCCAATTCCTTGCTAGCCAAGTTTTCCTAGACTAAGTCTCTCTTTCTCATGTAGATACCAAGTCAATTAGGCATGAACTAATGTTTGCAATCATTAAATCCTCAATTAAAAGCAAGAGCATGGCTAGATAATCAACACCCAACCATAAACAAGCAATAAATCAAACACCCATTAAGTTTACACACTAGGGTTAGGTCACAAACCTAGTGAAAATCTAGCTACTCATGCTTAAATTAGAAGATAAAGAAGAAGAAGTGATAATTAAACCCATATTAATGATTTAAATGATAATACTAATATTCAAAAAGCTCAAAATGGCTAAAATAACTAAAATAAGCAAAGTAAACAACTGCTGATGTTAAAAGGTACAAAAGTTAACCTAAAAAGGTGAAACTATTCTATTTATACAATGCTAGAATTTTTGGACAAAATTGTCCTTTTCGGAGGTTCTGCGGCCACTCAATTTCATGTGCGGTCCGCACTTCTCTTCAGCTTGGTAGGATTGGTCTTTTGCGGCCGCACTATTTTAAACCGCGGTCGCATTCCTCTATTTCTGTGGTCCGCACATTTCTGAGTGAGGTCGCACATGGCTCTTTTATGGACTACACAAATGCAATTGCGGTCGCATATCTGATCTTCTACGACCGCTCAATAATTATGTCGTCCGCACTTCCGTGGAACTTGCATGTTCTCTTAATCTTCGACCTTGCCTTGCTTCTGCGGCCACATATTTCATGTGTAGACCGCACTTTTCACAGGTCTCTGTTGGATTCTCTTCACAATCTGCGGTCTGCACTTTAGAGCTTCAATCTTGGTTCAAATTACTCCTTCTTGAGTTGGATTTCATCTTCGAGGTTCGTTTTCCACCATTCCTGCAATTAAGCATATTTTATCAGTTCTCGGGAACACAATTAAACGCTTTTAGATTAAAATGAAAGTAAAAAAATGCTTATAAGTAGTAAAAATACCCACTCATCAAAGTACTGCGAAGATGGGGTGGAAAGAAGATAGTTGCTGATGATAAGCCATTTACCGATGTTGAATCATACTTTGCCGATGCAAAATTCTACTTGAAGAATTATATCTCAAAAGAGGTTAAGGTTGATGATGTGATGTTGACCAAAAATGTTGCAAAGAAGGTTGTTGTCACAACTGGTAAGGCAAAGATTACAGTTGAAACAGATCAAGTGCTTTACCATAGGAAAAAGATAAATGAGGCATCCCTAAGTAAAAAAGTGACTCATATTCTTCGCTATGTCTCAAAGGCAAGGAAGGTTGAAGATCCATCGTCTGAACTGCAAGGTAATATGTTAGGAGGATTTACCCTTCCTGTCAAGTGAATTGATGCAATTAAGTCATCCACAAAGTTGCTTAAAGGGTTTGTAAAATCATCAAACCAAAATTCGCTTCTAAATCTAGCACTTTGTGTAAAGCGCACAGATGAGGGCTTTGACCCAAATGCCTACAAGTTGTTAGCAAAAGCTGGATATGATCCCAATGAACCATCCAAGTTGGGAAAGCTCCCACCTAAGCTTCAAAACCTACTCAAAAGATGATGATGGAGAAAGGGTACCCACTGAAGCAATAATGCGAAAGTTTGGGTTAGAAACAATCCTTGCCAATCTGTATCTCCATTAAAAGGGCAAGTTGTAACTACATTACTGCTATAGAAATGTCTACGACGGTTTATGAGAAGCCTTTCGTGTTTGATCGACTTAAGAAACCAAGACCTCAGTCTTTGATTGGTTGGGACCACTGAAGAAGGAAACAAGCGTCATGGAAGCAATAGAAGGATTAGAGCACCTATCTTTGCTAAAAAGGAGATTTTGACCATAGACTGCCCAAGTCCGATTCCTTCTAGAATAAAGCGAGAGACTAAACTTGTTGTTTTGTGCAGAGTGGTCCTGAAAGCAAAGGCTCATACTATAGTATATACTAAAGAACGAGAGGAAAAGAAATAAAGTGTGGGGTCATCATATCATATCACCATTCATGACGAACAAAATGCTTCTTCTTATACGAAAATTGAGGAAAAGTGCCTTGATATTCATGTAGTCATCATATATCTTTTAATGATGGTGATCCTCAAGAGGATGAAGACGCTAAAGATGCACCACCCGAGATTGAAGAAGGGGTGAAGACAATGGTTGATGCACTAAAAGAAGTCAATCTCGGAGTTGTTGAAGATCCAAAGCCCACGTATATAAGTGCCTCTCTAACTAGTGATGAAGAGAGCAAATATATTGAGTTACTTAAGGAGTTCAAAGAAGAGAGCAAAGTCGTTGTTTCCCAAGACAGGTAGTTCCTCCACAAAATGACTACGAGGAAGAATAAAGCAAAGGTGAGCATCGTGCTTCCGCCCTTGAGGTTGAAATTAAAGATTGGCGACAACCATTAATTGATTATCGTTTTTAGGGGATATTGCCAAAAAATCCCCGAAGGAAGACAGAAATCCGAAGGAGATCCCCTCGTGCTCTTTATTACAAAGATACACCCTATAGAAGATCATTTGATGGAGTGCTCTTACGTTGTTTGGGGGCCGATGAATCCCTCCAAGCCCTGCAAGAAGCACATTCTGGAGTATGTGGAGCACATCAATCTGGGACAAGACTTCATTTTTACATAAAAATATTGGGGTATTACTGGCCAACCATGGTGAAAGATTGTTTAGATTACGCTCGAATGTGTAAATCTTGCCAATTCCATGCTAACTTCATACATGAACCACCTGAAGTATTGCACCCAACTGTTGCCTCTTGGCCATTTGATGCTTGGGGTTTGGATGTTGTTGGCCCATTGTCAAATTCTTGTGGTGGACATTTATATATTTTGGCTGCAACTAATTACTTCTCGAAATGGGATGAAGTCGTTTCTCTTAGGGAAGTACAGAAGGAAAATGTGGCTAACTTCATCCGAGTCAATATTATCTATCACTTTGGCATTCCTCGATATATATTGACGGACAATGGTAAGCCATTTGATAATAATTTGATGAATAAAATATGTGATCTTTTTGGCTTCAAGCAACACAAGTCCTCCATGTATTATGCTGCTGCCAATGCACTTGCTGAAGCATTTAACAAGACGCTCTGCAACTTGTTGAAAAAGGCTGTCTCTAAATCTAAGAGATTGGCATGAGAGAATGAAAGAATCTCTTTGGGCATACATGACCACATATCGTACACCAACGCAAGTGACTTATTCACTTGTTTATGAAGTTGAAGCAGTCCTTCCACTTGAGCGTCAAATCCCATCATTGCGGCTTTCCATTCAAGAAGGACTCACTGACGCCTTGAAGAATTGGAATCTCTTGATGGAAAGAGTCTAGAATCTCAACAAAGCCTAGAATGTTATCAAGCTCGCATGTCTCGATCTTTTAACAAAAGGGTGCGCCGTAGATCTTTCCAAGTGGGTGACATGTTCTTGTGGTCAAAAGACCTATTATTACCTCTCGTCGATTTGGGGACAAATTCTCTACTAAGTGGGATGGACCATATATTGTACAAGAGGTATACTCAAGTGGCTCTTACAAGATAGTTGACTCAAAAGGTTTGCGAATTGGGCCTATCAATGGGAAATTAATGAAGAGATACTATCCTTGAAGAAAACAAATATGCTCTTAGACGCACGAGCCTAACTGCATGTCATGAAGCTCTTCAAATTTGAGCAAAATCTTCAAGTTGCAAAGAACCTCAAAATATGAGCTTAAATTACAAGTCGCTATACTCCTTTGCGCACGAGCATAAACTGCATGTTACTCCTAGACAACAAAATTATAAACTGTGCACAACCCAAAAAACGTTTTCTAGTTTGAAAACCTCAAAAGAGGTGTCCTAGAAAAAAGTTAGGAAAAAACAAAAAACCACTCATTTCGAACTGCGGTATGAATTGATCCTCTTTACTAAGGTACATGGGCAGCTTAGAGTTTCATTCTAAGTTCAGTCATGTGAGTTCAAAAATACATATTACCCAAGGAATTATTCAAATGAAGTATGACAGAATATAATTCAATTGATTTACACATGAAAATTGGTTGTACATGTATTATTTCGCCGAGATCTATGTCTTATCAGATATTGATGGCTTGATGGGGGAAAGCCCTCCATGTAAAATCAAGGTCTTTGATGGAATAATTGTAGTTTCTTTGATAAGAGGCTAAATATTCAAGTTAAAGTCTCCAAATTCACCAAGTCAAGTTAAGGCCTCCGAATTCGCCAAAAGTTGAAGTCTTCAATTTTGTAAATTTTTATTGAATTATCAAGTTAAAGTCTTCAAATCTGTCAAGTCTTCAAGTAGACGCCTTCAAGTCTTCCATGTCTTCAAGTTAAATCTGCAAGTTAAATTCTTTCAAGCACCAAGTCATCAATTGAAGGCCAATCAGAAGCCGCCACAATAGTCTTGAAGTCTTCAAATTGAAATAACCTTCAATTCTTTAGTTGGAAGCTTCAGTATATCTCTAAGTGTATGGTAAAAGCTTTTGGTATAGTCTGCACCATTTTAAAATATTTATATCCTGAATTATTTGAAGAAAGGTTTTAATATATCTTCAAATCATCAGCTGGAAGTATTAAAAATGTTGGCTTGCATGCCATGATTTATGTTGCAGAAAGAGGATTCTTCGACTGTGAGGTTTTCTGTACTAAAGTGATATCTTTGGAATTGATTTCTTCTTATGTATGCAAAAAAAAGGAGAAACAAATCTATATAAAGGAGATCGCGAAATTACCTGGGAAGGTTGAAATTGAAGAGATATTTTTGGTGGTCAACTTTTGAAAAAAGAATCATGCTTCATACAATCTTTGATTCGTGCATCTCAAAATGAGTATGCGTTCTCGTTCCTTTGAACCAAAAAGGTCAAATCTTTTTGCGGTAAAGTAAATATGCAAGTTAGACTACATAATGGTCTTCACTGGTCTTCGTCTTAGATAAACTATAGGCTTCAGCTTAGATGGTGTAGTGGTCTTAGCATCGAACAAAGTAAGGTCTTCAACTTAGATGTTTGTTTTTGCCTTGGGCAAAATATAGTCTTCAACTCAAACGGTATAACGAACTTCACCTCAAATAAAGTAAAATTTGGCTCAGACGGTGTAATGGTCTTCGCCTCAAATAAAGTAAAGTCAAATATGTGGATAAAGTAAGATCGTTGGCTCAGACGAATGGCCTTCACCTCAGACAAAGTAAATATTGGCTCAGACGGTGTAATGATCTTCACCTCAAACAAAGTAAAATCTTTGGCTCAGACGGTGTAATGGCTTTCGCCTCAGATAAAGTAAAGCTAAATCTTTAAAAAGTATCTTTTCTTAGATGGTGTAACTGTAAGACCCCGTAAATGTTTTCCTAAACACTGGGGTTTCGTGGTGTCGGGGTAGGCGTAGGTGTTAATGAGCGATACGAACTTTTTGGGTTGAACAGTGCGCTGGAAAGTTGAAGAAAAATGTTTTTCATAGTTACGCATTTCAACGGCCCATTACGCGGCCGCATAATCACTCTGCGGGCCGTAGAGTGAGGCAGTCATTTGGGCCATTTTTTATGTTATTTTCGCGGCCCATTAATCATTTCGCGGGTCGCACTCTGATCGCATATCAAGCCTTGAATTTTTGTGGAGCGACGTTATGCGGCGCATTATGCGACCACAGAACAGGTCTGCGGGCCGTATAATGACCGCAAAGTGAGGCAGGCCATCCCAGTTCCAGATGACCTTTTTCGCGGCCCATTTCGTGAAGCATTATGCGGTCGCATATGGGACCCCAAATCCTGTTCCATGGCTTTATTTATGGGTTTTTATAACCCTTAAAATAGATGCAATAGACCATTTTAAAGCAAAAATATAATATTTTGAGAAACAAAGAGAGTACTTAGAGTAGGAGAGTAATCTTCAACTAGTTGTCCATCAATTCTTGCTCATATCTTTGAAGATTAACAATGAAAAACTCATTAGGTCTCCATCTGTAACGACCTGACCGGTCGTTTTGGAGAGTTAGCGCCCCGATCCCCTGATAACTGTCCCTACCATGTCTTATTAGGTTAATGGAATGATTCAGAGCATTGAGTGATGAAAATTGGAGTGCTTTTGGACATATAGTCCTTTAAGGTGAGCTTTAACCTTAGGAATTGGGCCGGAGCGGGAACTGTGTGAAGACGGACCTGGAATGGAAGTCCGTCGACTCCGTTAGCTCCGTTGAGTGATTTCGGGGTTGGGAGCGTGTTTGGAATGTGTTTTTG
>ML276000.1:0-39237 GCA_005239495.1 Nicotiana undulata
TATATATGTGTGTTTTAAAAATATGAGGGAAAGTTGGGTATAAACATCCTCAATACTTCATCATCTCCAACAGTAACCTGCTTTGCACCACCGTGCTACACAGTGTCCTTAAGGACAAGAAAATGAGGGTCATCATACTGGCGATCTCTGATGCGCTCAAACAAGGAAGATCGAGCAACTGTACAAACTAGAAAACGGTTGGGCTCACAAACATCCAACCTCACGAACTGATTGGCCAAGGCCTGAACATCTAATGCAAGCAATCTCTCACCGACTGGAATGTACGCAAGACTGCCCATACTCGCTGCCTTTCTACTCAAGGCGTCGGCCACCACATTGGCCTTCCAGGGATGATATTAAATAGTGATATCATAGTCTTTCAATAGCTCGAACCACCTCATTTGCCTCAAATTGAGGTCCTTTTGCTTGAACAAATACTGAAGCTCCGATGATCCGTGAAAACCTCACACGACACGCCGTAAAGATAGTGCCTCCAAATCTTCAGTGCATGAACAATGGATTCCAACTCAAAGTCATGAACAAGGTAATTATTCTCATGAACCTTCAACTGCTGCGACGCATACACAATCACGCTACCATCCTGCATCAATATTGTACCGAGCCCAACACGGGATGTATCCCAATAAACCATATAACATCCTGAACCTGTAGGCAACACCAACACTAGTGTTGTAGTCAAAACAATCTTGAGCTTCTGAAAGCTCGCCTCACACTCGTCTGATCATCAGAACGGGGCACCCTTATGGGTCAACCTGGTCAAAGGGGCTGCTATAGATGAGAACCATTCCACAACCGAGGGTAATACCCTGCCAAACCCAAGAAACTGCGGATCGTCGTGGCTGAAGTGGGTATAGGATATTTCTAAACTGCCTGAATCTTCTTAGCATCCACCTGAATGCCCTCTACTGATACAACGTGCCCCAAGAAAGCGACTGAATCCAACCAAAACTCGCACTTTGAAAACTTAGCATATAATTGGTTGTCTCTCAAGGTCTAAAGTACAATCTGAAGATGTTGCTCGTGCTCCTCTTGGCCGCGGGAGTAGATCAAGATATTATCAATAAAAAAATCACAAAGGAGTCCCAGTGCTGCTAGGTCATTTGTCAACCCAAAGGACATCACTAGAAATTCATAATGACCGTACCAAGTCCAAAAAGTCTTCTTAGGGACATCGGATACCCTAATCCTCAACTAATGGTAGCCAGACCTCAAATAAATCTTGGAAAACGCCTTGGCGCCCTGAAACTTGAAAAACACCTCGAACAATACATGTGCAACCCAAGGCGAGACACTAGGTCTAATGAAGCCCTTATCAAGCAAAGCTTGCAACTGCTCCTTCAATTCTTTCAACTCTGGCGGGGCCATACGGTATGGCGGAATAGAAATAGTATGAGTGTGCGGAACCAAGTCAATACAAAAGTCGATATCCCTATCGGGCGGCATCCCCAGTAGGTCTGCAGGAAACACCTCTGGAAACTCACAGACAACTGGTACTAAATTCATTGCAGGAACCTGCGCACTAGAATTACGGACATAAGCCAAATAAGATAGACACCCTTTCTCGACCATATGTTGAGCCTTCATATAAGAGATAAACCTGCTGGTAGAATGGCTGGGAGTCCATCTCCAATCTAATTGAGGCAACCTTGACAAGGCTAAGGTCACTGTCTTGGCATGAAAATCCAATATAGCGTGATAGGGTGACAGCCAATACATCCCCAAGATAACATCAAAATCTACCGTATCGAGAAGTAGAAGGTATACACTAGTCTTAAGACTCCCATTGGTAACTACACATGAACGATAAACACGGTCAAAAATATCATCTCCCACATGTGTGGACACATACACCGGAGCACTCAAAAAATCACGAGGCACAACTAAATATGAAGCAAAATAGGATAACACATATGAATAAGTAGAATCCGGATCAAACAGAACTAAAGCATCTCTACCGTAAACTGAAACAGTACCTGTGATAACAATGTTACATGACTCACCTCAAGCCTGTCTAGAAAAGAATGGCATCATGGTTGGGCCCCACCACTCTAAACTACATCTCTAGGATGGCCCCTAGCTTGCTGGCCTCCATCTCTAGTGGTATGACCTATACCTCTAACGGCCTGACCACCACCTCTGGTTGCCTGGTCCCTACCTCTAGATGGATGAGAGGGAGGTGAATCACCCAGTGCTAGGACCATGGCACGAGAACCCTGATGATGTAAACTGCTCGATGCACGAGGGAAAAATCTAGTAATGTGCCTCAGATCACTAAGATTATAACAGGACCTCGGCTGTTGTGACTATTGACCCTGAAACTGACCCATTCGACTTGAGCAACCACCCTGAAAACTTTGGAGTGGAGGTGCACTAATAGGAGCTGGTGGTGCACTGTGGGCTAGCTGGTCGGAGTAAGGCATATGAGAACCACGACCACCTGAAGCACCATGGGATGCCTGAAGTGCTGAATGAAACGGCCTGTGAGGATGGCCTCTACCAAAAGTACCCTTACCTCCAGACGAGGCACCGCTAAACCTACTGGAATGAAGAGGCCTCTTGTCAGACCCTTTACCTCCCCCCTATTCAAGAACCATCTCGACTCACCTGGCAACATTTGAAGCCATCCGAAAAGAAATCTCACTCCGGTCTCCTTAGCCATCTGCAACTTGATATGCTGAGAAAGCCCCTCAATAAACCTCCTCAATATCTCCCTCTTGGTAGGAAGCAGAAGAATAGCATGACGGGCCTACAAAACGGGTCTCATACTGAGTGACAGACATACTGCCTTGCTGGAGATGCTCGAACTGCCTGCGATAATCCCCTCTCAGTGTGACCGAAAGGAACTTCTCAAGAAATATCTGAGAGAACTTGTCCCGAGTAAGAGCAAGCAACCCAACAGGTCTGGTCGACACAAAATCCTTCCACCATCTTTTGGCGGAACCCGTAATCTAAAACACAAATAAATCAACCCCATTGGTCTCAACTATCCCCATGTTCCGCAGAACCTCATGGCAGCGGCCAAGATAATCTTTTGGGTCTTTAGAAGGTGCACAGTAAAGTGAACTGGAAAGAGCTTGGTGAACTTGTCCAATCTCAATAATCCCTCAGAAGACATAGTTGATCCATCACCGGCCTACGCCGCAACAATCGGCTGAACAACTCTGACTGGCTGCGCCGCTGGAGTCTGATACTAGGGAGCCATCTGCTCCGGAGTGTGAGTAGCGGGAGCCTGTGCTCCTCCCCTAGCTTGAGAGACGGTTGGCACCATAGGAAATGTACCATCCTGGGCCACACTCTCCATAAGGCCCACCAAACGGACCAAAGCATCCTGAAGCACTAGGGTGGCGATGAACCCCTCCGAGACCTGAGCCGGTCCAACATGCACAGTTTGGGCTGGAACTGATAACAAGGGATTTTAGCCTATTTTTTGCTCTCTTTTGCTTAGATTTTTGGTCAAAATGCGTTAAGGTATTCCCGAAAGCTAATTTAAGGTGTTTACTTGCAGGTTTTGGTCAAAATAAGGCAAAGAAGACGAAATAAGCTCATGAAAGAGTCAAACTTGCACAAACCAAAGACTGAAACTGAACCGCTAACCGCGATGGAAAAGCGCGGTCGCATAAGGTTCACCGATGAGGCAGATAATATTTCGTAGTCGGCGAGATAGAGGTTCAGAGAAGCTAAAATTTTGAGAAAACACCACCGCTAACCGCGCTACAAAAGCGCGGCCGCGAAACCATGGCGCGACTGCGAGGGAAATTACGCTGACAGCAAGGATCGAAGTTCAGAGGACTCAGAATGTTGGTTCAAACAAAGAATGCAGCCCGCATCTAAATTACGCGGTCGCGAAGTTACCATAGGCGGACGCGGTGGATATTCTACTGGGAGCGTGATAAAAGTTTCAGAGACTTGGAAAGTAAAACCTAACTGAGGAACGTAGTCCGCAAACATAATACGCAGCCGCGATTGAAGCCAACGCAGACGCGAATGTAGTTACGCTGTTCGCGAAACCTAGTCGTACTTTACCACTTTGAGTAGTTTTAGAGTAGTTTTAGCTTATATCTTTAGATTTTATTCATGTATTTAACTTTTATGGCTTATATTACATCTCCATCTTTGACTTCAACCATTAGCATGAGTAGCTAGACCCCATTTCTAGGGTTGTGACCAACCCTAGTGTGGGTATTTAATGGGTCTTCAATTTTAGGGCTTAACTGTTTATGGGTTAGTGATATTTAGTTTATTTCATGCTTTAATTGTTGAATTGGTGGTTGCAAACACTGATTCGTGCCTTTTTGACTTAGGCTCTTCTTGAGAAAGAGGGCCCAAGTCTAGGTAAAATAGGCTAACAAGTAATTGGGATGAATTCAAGAGATTGATAGCCCAAATTAAAGGGTTAAACCTAGAGATAATGATACCCCACTTGGGCCAATTTCACTTAGTTGTATGAACACCCATTTAGGCTTGAGAAAGCCAAATCGAGAAAAGTCACTCAAACTACCGAGAGGTATAGAGTGAGTATTTATGTGTGAAGGTTATATCACGACCCCTATTACAACAAGTTTGTCCTAGATTCTAGACCCCATTAGATACTTGCCTAGGCGGAAGTCACTTACCTAGTGCTTTTTATCATTTGAAAAACTCCTACAAAAACATTGTACTTAGATTATTTTCAGCAATCAGTAGCATTAAAAGTAGAATAGAAACAAACCCAATCATGGTTAGAAGTGCAATTAGAAACAATAAGTGTAGCTAGAATAGATAGAAACCCAATCCCCAACCAATATTAACTCCCTTTGGATATTGATTCGGACCTATCGGTTAAAACGGCATCGACCACTCCTCGCCATTATATAGTGGTGTAGGGTTGGAATCGATCAGGAACCTCCTCATCAAACTCCACCTCGGGCTCCACTAATAGTGTTGTTACTCGAGCTATGAGTTGTGCTTTATCCCTGCCTCGGCCTCTGTCCCTCGTAGGAGCTTCCACTAGGGGCTCTAGCTTCTGTCCAGCTGAAGGCGTAGCACGTGTTCTCTTCATCTACGGAAGGACAAGAATAGAAAAGTTCAATCAACAATGATAGAATAAAATCGCACGACATAGAAGAATAGAAGTGAAATTGTTCCTCAACTTCATAGCCTCTAGAAGATAAGCATCGACATCTCCATACCGATCCTCCAGACTCTACTAAGTCTGCTCGTGTCTTGTGATACCTAAGCAACCTAGTGCTCTGATACCAACTTGTCACGACCCGGAATTCTCACCTTCAGGACCGTGATGGCGCCTAACATTTCACTTGCTAGGCAAGCCAATGTTAGAGGATTCTTTAAGCCAATTTTAGAAAATTTCAATAACATAACCATTTAAGTTAAATAGAAACAAAAACTGAAATGCGGAATAACATAAAGCCCGTAATATCTTATAGAATTCAGATCTGGAGTCACAACTCATAAGCTTCTAAGATTTACTACAAACACAGTCTGAAAGAAATACAACTGTTCTGAATGAAAAGAAACACTAAAATAGGGAAAACAGAAAGGGACTCCAAGGTCTGCGGACACCAGCAAATCTACCTTGAGTCTCCAACAAGCAAGTCCAAGCTGCTAAGCCTCACGATCAGCTAGGGCCGGTACCAAAATGCACACAAGTAGTGCAGAGTGTAGTATGAGTACAACCGACCACATATACTCTTAAGTGTCGAGCCTAACCTTGACGAAGTAGTGATGAGGCTATGACAAGAGACTCACATAATAAACCTGTGCAAATAACAGTATATGTACAAGATAACAACAAATAAAAGCTAATCATGTACTATTGGGAGGGGGACATGCTAAATGGCATACAAGATACGAGATATACAACGGAAATGATAACTAGAACAGTCAATATGAATTTAACCAGTGAAAACAATTAAGCACAATGAAGAAAACTACACGGCATCACCGTTCATACTTTTACTCTCCAACTCACAATGATACAATGCACGGCATCACCCTTAGTGATTTTACTCTCACTCTCAACATAAATCAATAGATACGACACGTCATCACCCTTTTTGTATTAACTCTCATAACATGGCGCGACATCACCCTTCGTGCATTAACACTCATAATATGGCACGGCACGCAACCCGATCCATAATTATATATAAATAACAAGTCTCTTCTGTTGCGATGCGCAACTCGATCCATAAATATATATAAATATCGTTACACCATGCAACCTGGTCCCAAACAGTAATACCAATACTCGTTGCGGCGTGCAACCCTATCCCACACAATAATATCAATAACCGTTTTGGCATGCAACCCGATCCCACGCTATAATATCAATAACCGTTGTAGCGTGCAACCCGATCCTACACAATAATAATATAAAGAACGTCTACAACAAACTAAAACATAATTCAAATAAAATGCAATAAATGAATAACATAAATAAAGACGTAAGCGAATAGAAGTAGTTATCTAATATTACACAAGGTCAGAAGAAAGCAAAGACAGTTAATAAATAAAGACACAGATACATGTAAACAATTAGCAATTAAGGCATCTAACGGTAAATGCATGAATTTGACAAGTAAAGAAAAATAACAATTAAAGCATTTAACAAGTAAAAATATGGATTAAATGAAGGCATGATATGATTGAAAATAATAAATAATTTTCCAACCCGTTATGACGCCTATACACTCGTCACCTCGCATATACACCATTTCCCCACATAAATTACCATAATAAATCGACCAAGTCGTCGTAATTCCCTCAAATCAAAGTTAGACATGACACTTACCTCTTTGAGCAACCAACGCAATAATCAACCTTCCCTTTTTATTTTGAACATGCCTCCAAACCAACCAAATATATCCATATATCGTTCAAGTAATTCAAATAAGCTTTAGAAATTACGCACAAATAAAAAAGTTTCAATATTTGATGAAAATAAAAAAAAATCAATCCCGGTCTCGCTTGGTCATGATCTGAGATCCGGACCAAAATTCAATAATTCATTCACCCAAAATCCCGATTATGTGATTTCTTTTGAAATCCGACCTAGATTAGAGGTCTAAATCTCAATTTTACAAAATCCCTAAATTCTATCCAAATCCCTAATTTCTTTCGTGGAAATCTTAGATGTGATGTTGAAAACTCATGAAAAGTAATGGGCAACTGAAAGAAAGAGGATTAGAGTTACTTACCAATAATTTTAGGAAAAGAAACTCTCAAGAAAATTGCCTCTACAGTGTTTAGGGTTGAGAAATGATATAAAATGAGCTAAGTCCAATTTTTTCCTTCTTTTACCCAGTTGCAGGTATTGCTTCGCAATTACGAACAGCGCAAGTACGAAACAAAGATCGCGAGTACGATCAGTGCGTCAGAGACCCAGAAGCTGCAAATGCAACAAATTATTCACAAACACGAAGGTAGCCCCATGACAAATGCAAAGTTGACCTATGTTGTCAGTGGTCGCAAATGCGACCAAGATGTTCGCAAAAGCGGCCTCTAAAAGTTCACCAAAGAGAACCTTTTCGCAATTGCGAGGTCACCCAACCTAGGCCCCTCCTCGCAAATGCGAACCTTGTTCGCAAAATTGAGGCTCGCAAATGGGAGACAAACCACACATATGCAAATCTGCAACTGAACACCAGAAAGTGAAATACACCAGCTATCTTCAAACCATCCAAACTCATCCATAGCAGATCTGAAACTCACCCTAACCCCTTGGGATCCAAACCCAACATGCACACAAGTGTAATAATATCATATTAACTTACTCGCTATCTCAAATCATCAATATGACATCAAATAACAAAAATCGATCATCAAAACTCATGAGTTTCAACTTGAAAGCTCATTGTCATAATTTTTCACATAATGCTGAAATGTGCTCGGGTCACCCCTGACCCCAACCAAAAGTGCGTACAAGTCAAAAACTATCATACGAACCTACCGGATTCGTCAAAACACCGATCCAAAGTTGTTTACCAATAGTTGATCGTGGTCAACCCAAATATCATTTTAAGCCAAAAATCACTTTTTCTTAAGATTTACGTAAAAATGTTTCAAAAAACAATACGGACCATGCACATAAATCAAGAAACATCAAATAAAGCTAATAAAGGTCTCGATATACGGAAAGAAAAAGCAATACTCAAAATGACCTATTAGGTCGTCACACTTAGCTAGTATAATAAAAATGGTAACTAATATAATATATTAACACAAGTTAAGCTAGTGTTGTTGAAATGCTGATAATCTTAGTAATATTGATAGTGTAAAATTCTACATTAGTGATAGGTTTAACCTAAAGCTAGTTGTCTTTGATACTGGCATATCACTAGTTTTAAGTAATTGTAGTGTTTTGTAGTTGTCACACTCCTTTTTTACCCCAAAAGATAAATATGTTATGGATTATTTGGGTTAAAAAAGTTTTCCAATTTAAAGTGATTTGAATCAGGGATTATTTTATTATTTAGAGTCTCCACTTGGAATTAAATTTCGGGTGTTCCATGTCACCTATTATTTGAATCCCTACTCAAAGGAAGAATTGGCTCTATTATTATTTGATCTGCAAAAATAAAGTCCGGGTAAGAAATTTTGTTGACGAGGAAGAAGGTGTTAAGCATTTCCCAAGTCCCATGGTCTAGCACGGTCACTTTTGTTGACAAAAAATGGCTTGAATTAAACTGGACAAACTGTGTTCTATTGGTTTTCATGTTTTACCTGTCCACTTTTATTTCTTTATAAGTATTAAAGAATGTTTTGAATAATAAGATATCATGATCACACTACACAAGCAAATGCGTGATCGAGATAAAATTTATTAATTTTATCATAACAGCGCTACGCAAGCGAATTCGCAATCATGACAAAGGATTATTAGCACATTATTAATTTTGGAAAGAATTATTACATTTTAGGAAATTAATTTATAAATTTATTAAATGACGTTATCGTGCTACGCAAGCGAATCCACGATGATGGAAATTTAATAAAATTAGGAATTATTAAAGCTATTGGATATGGTAGCCTATTGAATTAAATAATGAATGTTAAACATCACGCTACGCAAGTGAGTGCGTGAATGAAAAAGTCGAAATGTTCCTACTAGTAGCCTAGCATTTAAAATTAATTATTACGGAGACTAAGTTGTAAAGTTATTTCATTAAAAGATAATCTGATTTTTATTGAGATTATATTACTAAATAAGAATATAAAAGTTGGGCCAACTTTGTTTATTGGAGATTTATGACAACATTGTGCCAGCTACTTTAAAAGAAAAGAAAGGAAAAAAGGGATAAACTAGTGGACTATATTAGTAATGGGCCTGGTGGAATTATTTATTTATTTGGCCCATTAGTATTTTATTGGGAAATTATCATCTATGTCCATTTATAAGTAGTTTATTACAAATTGATATAATATTACTAATATCAGTCAAATAGTACTAATATTAGCCTATTAGCTATTTGTAGCAAACAAATATCAAATTTTTACTTTGTTTTGAGTGGGCGTTATTAGAAAAGATTGGGCACAACTTAAGGAGCTTGAATCTCAGTTTCGGGATGATTTGGTGAAGTTTTGAGGTGGTTTGAATTGAAATTCGAAGTAAAAACTGAACATGAAAAAAATGATATGTGTATCACACTGTGTATCACATATGTATCATATTTGTATCAATTGTGGACCACATGTATATCTATGTATACATGTGTGTGAGATACATGCGTGATACATGTTTGATATATGTTTCGTAAAAGAATTTTTTGAACTCGATTTAATTACGAATTTTGATACAAAACAAGTCCAAATCACATACAATCCTCCTCAAATTTTGTATATGTAACGACCTGGTCGGTTGTTACATAGAACCTGCATTATATTTACAGTTATTGCCTTGTCATAGGTTGGTTATACTGTTTATGATGTGTTAGACTTGGTAGGCTCGGAATCGGAATGGTTGTAGTGAGAATTGAGACACTTAGTCTCTAAAAATAGCCTTATAATTGGAAAAGTCATCTGAGAGTTGACTTATTGGTAAACGACCTCGGAATGCAGATTTTATGGCTCGGATAGCTTCGTTAGGTGATTTGGGACTTAGGAGTGTGTTCAGAATATTTTTGGTGTAGAATTAGGCATGAATTGGCGAAAGTTAGTTTTTGGTGATTTTCGGTCGGCAGAGGAAAATAGACTATCGGGGTCGGAAAGTAATTCCGGAAGTTGGAACAGGTTCCTAATGTCATTTTGGATATGTCTGCAAAATTTCAGGTCAATCGGATGTGTTTTGGATAGTTTCGGCATCATTGGTGGAATTTAGAAATTTCAAAGTTCTTAGGCTTGAATCCTAGGTGATTTTGGTGTTTTGATGTTATTTTTAGTGTTTCGAGAGTGAAACTAAGTTTGAATGATCATTTATAAGGTGTTGGTATATTTGGTTGGGGTCCTGAGGGGCTCAGATTGATTTTGGATGGTTAACGGGCATTTTTAACCTTAGAAAAACTGCTGGGTTGTTGGTGTTTTCTGCAGAGGCATTTACCCTATGCGTTCGCGGAGGGGGTCTCGCGTTCGCATAGGGGAAATTGGAAGCTGAGGAAATTGTTCTATGCGTTCGCGGTTAGCGAGGTGCGAACGCGGAGGGTTGGGTTGAGTGGTCATCGCGAACGCGGGCTGAGGTATGCGTTCACATAGTGTTAATGGGCAGCAGGGGGACCAGGCCCAATTGGCTTGTGCGTTCGCGTAAAGGCCCATGCGTTCGCATAGGCCTGGATTGGTAAGCAGTGCGATCGCGGGCGGTTATCCGCGTTCGCGAAGAGTAAACTTGGGCCCAGTTGGAAATACTCTATGCGAACGCGGTCATGTCTATGTGTTCGCGGAGAGTAAAAATCTGGACAGTATAAATTAAAACCCTTCGCGACCATAACCCACTTTTCCACCATTTTTGAACGGGAAGAGAACTTTTGAGGCGATTTTGAAGAGAAAAACCCATTGTCCTTCATTGAGGTAAGGATTTTGGGCCATATAACTCGATTATATGTGATTAAGGACCAAATTATCATTGTTTAATTTATGAAAATCAGTAGAAAATATGGAATTAGGGCTTGAGAATATGACACCTTTTAGGGATGATTTGAGGGGTCAAACGAACTCCGATTTTCGAGTTCTTTATATGTACGGACTCGTGAGATGATGAAGAATATTTTGGTATAAAATTTGTCGAGTTTCGAGACGTGGGCTCAGGGGTCGAGTTTTGGCTAATTTCGGGTTTTGTGCTAAAATTGGTATTTTTCGATTGGAATTCATTTCCTTAGCATGAATTAATTTGAAAAATCTGATCTTTATAGATTTGGACCACTCGGAAGTTGATTCGAGTGGAAAGCATGTTGCAGAATAGTTTTCGGGCTAGTTTGAGGTAAGTAATGTCTTTAAATCCTGTCCTGAGGGTATGAAACCCCGGACTTTACATCCTTTCCCAGATTTGGAGTGACAGACACACTGGATGACAAGTGTGGGGAGTGCACGAATTGGAAATTTGGAAAAATATTCCTTTTTAGGAAACTATTGAATTGTGAAACTGCTTTTAAAGCATATGAGTTATAATATTACTATGTTTTGATATATTTGGGATGTAAGCCATGATTGGGGCCTAGTGCCGATCTGTTTTAACCCCTTTGGGGGGCTATTTTACTGATATTCTCACTACTTTGAAACTATGATTTTACACTCAGTCTTTCTTGTGAAATTATTGAGACTCTTATTTGATAATATTACTATTTCTTGAAATGAAATACTATTTTTGGTCGAGAACCCCGTTTTATTCATGGCATGAGTGGCATGCTAAGAGTGTTTGACTGAGTGAGGCCAAGGGCCAATATTGTGAGGATGTTATGATATGAGAGAGGCCGACTGCCTGAGAGTGATTTATGCCATGATGTGGCTTGTTTATAGCGCTTGGGCGGTAGGAGCCCCTCCGGAGACTGTACACACCCCCAGTGAGCGCAGGTACCTACTGAGTGCGAGTGCCGAGTGATGAGTGATTGGGAGGCATGAGTGACAGTGAGGTTGCCCGCAGGGCTGATACTGAGTGATGGTGAGGTGCTGAGGGAAATTGTTACGAGTGATGATTATGGCCCGAGGGGCAGTTTTATGATGATATTTTACTGAGTTTTTGACTATGATTCACTTCATTTGTCAAACTGATATTACTGAGAGTTTATTGAGAAATATTGGAAAGATATACTTGTTTCAAAGGATTTTATGGAAACTGGTTTTCGAACTTATGTATACTGTATCGAGACTTGATGTTTCACTATTTTGTGGATTGGTGTTTTTGTGTTGTGTGTTTCATATACTTCAGACTATGATTTATTTTCATTATTACTGAGTTGGCGTACTCATCATTACTCCCTGCACCCCTGTATGCAGATCCAGGTACTGGTTCGGAGCAGTAGTCGCCTGAGTTCGTTGTCATCAGCGTTTGGGATTTCGAGGTAGCTGTCCAGCGTCCGCAGCTTCTCCATTTCCCTTCCTTTATTAGTCTTATTATTTCATTCCTAGACATTGGTTATGACATTAGTAAAGTTATATTTTATTCTTAAATGCTCGTGATCGGTTGACTCCAGTCTTGGGGGATTAGTTTATACTGTTGAATTATATTATTGATGCTTAAAAACTTAAAGAACTTATTTTATACTCTGTTTGCTGGTTATTACTGATTTTTGAGAAATTATATTAAAACAAAATTTGTAGTTATGTGATGGTTGGCTAGCCTAGTTCCACGATAGGCGCCATCACGACCTGTTAGGATTTGGGGTCGTGAAAAGTTGGTATCAGAGATCTAGGTTACATAGGACTCAACGATCATGAGCAGGTTTAGTAGAGTCTTGCGGATCGGTATGGAGACGTCTGTAATTATCTTCGAGAGGCTACATAACTCTCAGGAAAAATCTCATTTTCTTGAACTCTTTCGTGCCATTCTATTGGTTCTTGAAATCTAAACTACTGTTGTTTCATTCTCTCACAGATGGTGAGGACGCGCACTACCGATCAGGGTGACAAGACACCAGCCAGACCCACAAGGGGTCGAGGCCGTGGTGGAGTTAGGGGACCAGCCCGCGCAGCAACCGGGACAGTACCACAGGATCCCCCTATCATTCAGGATCAGGTTCCCGCCGAGGGTGCTCCTGGGGGACAGGCTCAGGCACTGGTAGTTCCTATTGTTATTCCGAGTCTTCAGGACACCCTAGCTCAGATATTGACGGTGTGTACCAATTTGGCTTAGGCAGTTGTTATGTCTACTACTGCCACTGCAGCTTAGGCCGGGGGAGGCATTCAGACTATAGATGCCCGGACACCTGAGCAGGTTGTACAGGGTATTCAGGCACCGAGGGTAGTCCCAGCCCAGCCGGTTTCCCCATTTCAGGACTATGTAGTCCCAGCTATGCCCGAGGATGAGCAGCGTAGGCTGGAGAGGTTCAGTAGACTTCAGCCCCCGACTTTCAGTGGCACAGAAGGTGAGGATGCCCAAGGTTTTCTGGATAAGTGCTAGAGGATATTACATACTACGGGTATTTTGGAGACCAGTGGGGTCTCATTTGCTATATTTCAGTTTGCTGGTGCTGCTTTCACTTGGTGGGAGGCATTTGAGAGGCGTAGGCCGGTTGGTTCAGCACCTCTCACCTGGCAGCAGTTCTCCATGATTGTTTTGGAGAAGTATGTTCCTTAGTCCCATAGAGAGGAGCAACGCAAGCAGTTTGAGCAGGGAGAGTTGTCAGTTACTCAGTACGAGATGAGGTTTTCTGAGTTAGCTAGACATGCTTTGGAGTTAGTCCCTACTGACAGGGAAAGGATCAGGAGATTTGTAGATGGTCTCACGTATCAGCTTCGGATTTTGATGACCAGGGAGAGAGTGTCTGGATCTACATTTGAGCAGATAGTTGACATTGGTCGGGACATTGAGTCGGTTCGTACGCAGGTGCGTGAGGAGAGGGAGGACAAGAGGCCTCGGGGATCAGGTAGCTTCAATGGTGCCCCATCTAGAGGGCAGTTTCAGTACAACAGAGGTCGTCCATGTAGACCTCCACAGGCAGCTCGCCAAGCTTACAGTGGTGCATCTTCAGGGCATGGTCCTCGCAGTTCTTATCCAGGACGTTCATCTTTTAGTGCTCTTCCAGCTCAGAGCTCCTCCAGAGCATCATCATATCAGGGTTCTTCTATGCACGGTTCATCCAGCGGTTATCATGGTGGCAGGGTTCTCTTCAGTCCCCATCTTCAGCACTAGGTGGTTGTTTTGAGTGTGGAGAGTTCATACATGGGTGGAGGCAGTGTCCCCGTCGTCCTAGTAGTTCATCTCAGTAGAGGGTTCAGCCCTCGACTTCAGCCTCAGTCACTTCACCACCTACCCAGGCAGCCAGGGGTGGTGGTCAGGCAGCTAGAGGCCGCCCTAGAGGGGGAGGTCGAGCAGGTAGAGGCCAGGCATGTATTTATGCACGTCCGGCTAGGCCTGATGCTATGGCCTCAGATGCGATGATTACAGGTACTATCTCAGTTTGTCACACTGATGCTTTGGCTTTATTTGACCCTGGTTCCACGTACTCTTATGTCTCATCCTATTTTTCTCACTTTCTGAATATGCCCCATGAGTCTTTAGTTACGTCTGCTCATGTTTTGACTTCGGTGGGTGATACTATTGTTGTGGACCGTGTGTATCGGTCGTGTCTTATATCTATTGGGGGTCTGGAGACCCGAGTGGACTTGATGTTACTCAGTATGGTTGATTTTGATGTGATACTGGTCATGGATTGGTTATCCGCATGACATGCTATCCTTGATTGTCACGCTAAGACCGTGACCCTAGCTATGCCCGGAGTTCCGAGAGTTGAGTGGAGAGGGTCTATAGAGCATGTGCCTAGAAGAGTGATCTCTTTTTTGAAGGCTCAGCGTATGGTTGAGAAAGGGTGTGATTCTTACCTTGCTTTTGTGCGGGATGTTAGTAGTGAGACTCCTTCTGTTGATTCTGTCCCTGTGGTCCGTGATTTTCTGGACGTTTTTCCTGCAGACCTGCCAGGCATGCCACCTGACAAGGATATTGATTTTGGTATTGACCTGGTGCCAGACACCCAGCCTATCTCTATTCCACCTTACTGCATGGCACAAACGGAGTTGAAAGAATTGAAAGACCAGCTTCAGGAGGGGTTCATTCGGCCTAGTGTGTCACCTTAGGGTGCACCGGTGTTGTTTGTGAAAAAGAAGGATGGCTCCATGCGCATGTGTATCGATTATAGGCTGCTGAATAAGGTTACGATGAAGAAACGGTATCCTTTTCCCCGTATTGATGACTTGTTTGACCAGCTTCAAGAAGCTAGAGTGTTCTCTAAGATTGATTTGAGATCCGGATATCATCAGCTGAAGATTCGGGATTCTGACATTCTGAAGACTGCTTTTAGGACCAGATATGGTCATTATGAGTTTCTGGTTATGTCATTTGGGCTGACCAATGCCCCACTCGCGTTCATGCAATTGATGAACAGTGTGTTTCAGCCTTACCTTGATTTTCTTGTCATTGTGTTCATTGATGACATCCTGGTGTATTCTCGTAGCCAGGAGGAGCATGCCCAGCACTTGAGGATTGTGTTACAGAGGTTGAGGGAGGAGAAGCTTTATCAAAAATTCTCCAAGTGTGAATTTTGGCTCGGTTCAGTAGCCTTCTTGGGGCACGTGTTGTCTAGTGAGGGTATTCAGGTTGATCCAAAGAAGATTAAGGCGGTGCAGAGTTGGCCTAGACCGTCCTCAGCTACAGAGATCATGAGTTTCCTTGGTTTAGCGGGATATTATCGTTGCTTTGTGGAAGTATTCTCTTCTATTGCTTCGCCTTTGACCAGATTGACCTAGAAGGGTGCTCCATTAAGATGGTCTGATGAGTGTGAGGAGAGCTTTCAGAAGCTCAAGTCAGCATTGACCACATCTCCGGTATTGGTTCTGCCTACTGGTTCAGGTTCTTATATAGTCTATTGTGATGCTTCTAGAGTTGGTTTGGGAGCGGTATTGTTGCAGGACGGTAGGGTGATTGCCTACGCTTCGAGACAGTTGAAGGTGCACGAGAAGAATTATCCAGTGCACGATCTTGAGTTAGCTGCCATTGTTCATGACTTAAAGATTTGGCACCATTATATGTATGGGGTACAGTGTGAGGTTTTCACTGACCATCATAGCTTGCAGTATCTGCTGAGGCAGAAGGACTTGAATTTGCATCAGAGGAGATGGTTAGAGCTTCTCAAGGATGAAGACCTCACTATTTTGTATTATCCGGGGAAGGCCAATGTATTAGCCGATACTTTGAGTCGTAGAGCCGAGAATTTGGGAGTCTAGCTTACCTTTCAGCAGCAGAGCGACCTTTAGCACTTGATGTTCAGGATTTAGCGGGTCAGTTGGTGAGATTGGATTTGTCAGACCCTCCGCGGGTATTAGCTAGCATGGCTTCCCGATCTTCTCTTTATGATCAGATTAGACCTTGGTAGTATGATGATCCGCATTTGTTAGTTCTTCAGGACAGGGTCCGTAGAGGTGATGCCAGAGATGTGACTATCGGTGATGACGCAGTTCTGAGGATGCAGGGCCGTATTTGTGTGCCCAATGTGGATGGGCTTAGAGAGTTGATATTAGCAGAGGCACATACTCGCGGTATTCCATTCATCCGGGTGCTGTGAAGATGTATCAGGACTTGAGACAGCATTATTGGTGGAGGCGGATGAAGAGAGATATTGTTGAGTATGTAGCACGGTGTCTCAACTGCCAGCTTGTCAAGTATGAGCACCTGAGACCAGGTGGATTACTTCAGAGGTTAGATATTCCGGAGTGGAAGTGGGAGCAGATCACTATGTACTTTGTAGTTGGGCATCCATGGACTTTGAAGGGTTTTGAAGCTATTTGGGTCATTGTGGATAGATTGACCAAGTCCGCGCACTTCATTCCTGTTGGTACTACTTATACTTCGGAGCAGTTAGCTGGTATCTACATCAGGGAGATTGTCCGATTGCATAGGGTTCCAAGTTCTATCATTTCTGACAGAGGTACTCAGTTCACATCTTAGTTTTGGAAGGCCGTACAGAGAGGTATAGGTACTCAGGTAGAGTTGAGCACTGCATTTCATCCTCAGACCGACGGGCAGTCAGAGCGGACTATTCAGATTTTGGAGGACATGTTGTGTGCATGTGTGATTGACTTTGGTGGTTCATGGGATCAGTTTATGCCACTTGCAAAGTTTGCATATAGTAACAGCTACCAGTCCAGTATTCAGATGGCCCCGTACCAGGCTTTATATGGTAGGAGGTGTAGATCTCTGGTTGGTTGGTTCGAGCCCGGTGAGGCTAGGCTATTAGGCACAGATCTGATTCAGGATGCGCTAGAGAAGGTGAAGTTGATTCAGGAGCGACTTCGCACGGCGCAGTCTAGGCAGAAAAGTTATGCGGACCGGAAGGTCCGGGATGTGTCTTTTATGGAAGGTGATAAGGTACTGCTGAAGGTATCACCCATGAAGGGTGTTATGAGGTTCGGAAAGAGGGGAAAGATGATTCCACGATTTATTGGTCCTTTTGAGGTACTTCAGAAGATTGGAGAAGTGGCTAATAGACTTGTCTTGCCGCCCAGCTTGTCGAGTGTTCATCCGATATTTCATGTGTCGATGCTCCGGAAGTATGTTGGTGACCCGTCTCATGTTTTAGACTTAAGCGGAGTGCAGCTCGAGGGTGATATGTCATATGAGGTAGAGCTAGTAGCAATTTTGGATCGTCAGGTCAGAAAGTTGAGGTCCAAGAATATAGCTTCAGTGACTGTACAGTGGAGAGGTCAGCCAGTGGAGGAGGATACTTGGGAGACCTAGCGGGAGATGCAGAGCAGATATCCTCACTTGTTTGAGACTCCAGGTATGTTTTTAGACCCGTTCGAGGACGAACGTTCGTTTAAGAGGGGGAGAATGTAGCGATCCGGTCGGTCGTTACATAGAACCTGCATTATATTGATTGTTATTGCCTTGTCATAGGTTGGTTATACTTTTTATGATGTGTTAGATTTGGTAGGCTCGGAATCAGAATGGTTGTAGTGAGAATTGAGACACTTAGTCTCTAAAAATAGCCTTATAGTTGGAAAAGTCAACTGAGAGTTGACTTATTGGTAAACGACCTCGGAATGAGGATTTTATGGCTTGGATAGCTTCGTTAGGTGATTTGGGACTTAGGAGTGTGTTCGGAATATTTTTGTGATGTCCAGTGTAGAATTAGGCTTGAATTGGCGAAAGTTGGTTTTTGGTGATTTCCGGTCGGCAGAGGAAAATAGACTATCAGGGTTGGAATGGAATTCCGGAAGTTGTAACAGGTTCATAATATCATTTTGGATATGTCTGCAAAATTTCAGGTCAATCGGATATGTTTTGGATAGTTTCGACATCGTTGGTGGAATTTAGAAATTTCAAAGTTCTTAGGCTTGAATACGAGGTGATTTTGGCGTTTAGATGTTATTTTTGGTGTTTCGAGAGTAAAACTAAGTTTGAATGATCATTTATAAGGTGTTGGTATATTTGGTTGGGGTCCCGAGGAGCTTGGGATTAATTTTGGATTGTTAACGGGCATTTTAGCCTTAGAAAAACTGCTGGTTTGCTGGTGTTTTCTGCAGAGGGAATTACCCTATGGTTTCACGGAGGGGGTCTCGCGTTCGCATAGGGGAAATTGGAAGCTGAGGAAATTGGTCTGTGCGTTCGCAGTGAGGGAGGTGCGACACGGAGGGTTGGGTTGAGTGGTCATCTCGAACGCGAGCTGAGGTATGCGTTTGCGTAATGTTAATGGGTAGCAGGGGGACCAGGCCCAATTGGCTTGTGCGTTCGCGTAAAGGCCCATGCGTTCGCATAGGCCTGGATTGGTACGCAGTGCGATCGTGGGCGGTTATCCGCGTTTGCGAAGAGTAAACTTGGGCCCTGTTGGAAATACTCTATGCGAACACGGTCATGTCTATTCGTTCGCGGAGAGTAAAAACCTGGACAGTATAAATTAAAACCCTCTGCGACCATAACCCACTTTTCCACCATTTTTGAACGGGAAGAGAGCTTTTGAGGCGATTTTGAAGAGATAAAACCATTGTTCTTCATTGAGGTAAGGATTTTGGACCCTATAACTCAATTATATGTGATTAAGGACCAAATTGTCTTTGTTTAATTTATGAAAATCAGTAGAAAAAGATGAAATTAGGGCTTGAGAATATGAGACCTTTTAGGGATGATTTGATGGTTCAAACGAACTCCGATTTTTGAGTTCTTTATATGTGCGGACTCGTGAGATGATGAAGAACATTTTGGTATAAAATTTGTCGAGTTTCGAGATGCGGGCCCGGGGGTCGAGTTTTGGCTAATTTCGGGTTTTGTGCTAAAATTGGTATTTTTCAATTGGAATTCCTTCCCTTAGCATGAATTGATGTGAAAAATCTTATCTTTATAAATTTGAAGCACTCGGAAGTTGATTCGAGAGGCAAGCGTGTTGCAGAATAGTTTTCGGGCTAGTTTGAGGTAAATAATGCCTTTAAATCTTGTCCTGAGGGTATGAAACCCCGGACTTTACATCCTTTCCCAGATTTGGAGTGACGCACACACTGGATGACGAGTGTGGGGCGTGCACGAATTGGAAATTTGGAAAAATGTTCCTTTTTAGGCAACTATTGAGTTGCGAAACTGCTTTTAAAGCATATGAGTTATAATATTACTGTGTTTTGATATATTTGAGTTGTAAGCCATGTTTGGGGCCTAATGCCGATCTGTTTTAACCCCTTGGGGGCTATTTTACTGATATTCTCACTACTTTGAAACTATGATTTTACACTCAGTCTTTCTTGTGAAATTGTTGACACTCTTATTTGATAATATTACTATTTCTTGAAATGAAATACTATTTTGGGTCGAGAACCCCGTTTTATTCATGGCCCGAGTGGCATGCTGAGAGTATCAGACTGAGTGAGGCCGAGGGCCAATGTTGTGAGGATGTTATGATATGAGAGAGGCCGAGTGCCTGAGAGTGATTTATGCCATGATGTGGCTTGTTTATAGCGCTTGGGCTGTAGGAGCCCCTTCGGAGCCTGTATACACCCCTAGTGAGCGCAGGTACCTACTGAGTGCGAGTGTCGAGTGATGAGTGATTGGGAGGCATGAGTGACTGTGAGGTTGCCCGCGGGGCTGATACTGAGTGTGGAACAACCCGGTCTGTCGTTACGTAGAACCTGCATTATAATTACTGTTATTGACTTGTCATAGGTTGGTTATAATGATGTTGATGTGTTAGAGTTGGTAGGCTTGAAATCGAAATGGTTGTAGTGAGAGTTTAGCCACTTAGTCTTTAAAAATAGCCTTAAAGTTGGAAAGTCAACTGAGAGTTTACTTATTGGTAAACGACCCCGGAATGCAAATTTTATGGCTCGGATAACATCGTTAGGTGATTTGGGACTTAGGAGTGTGTTCAGAATAATTTTTTGATGTCCGTTGTAGAATTAGGCTTGAATTGGCAAAAGTTAGTTTTTGGCGATTTCCAGTTGGCAGTGGAAAATAGGCTATCGGGGTCGGAATGGAATTCCAGAAGTTGGAACAGGTTCGTAATGTTATTTTGGATATGTCTGCAAAATTTCAGGTCAATCGGAGTTGTTTTGGATAGTTTCGGCAGCGTTGGTAGATTTTAGAAATATCAAAGTTCTTAGGCTTGAATCTGATGTGATTTTGGTGTTTTGAGGTTATATTTAGTGTTTTGAAAGTGCAGCTAAGTTTGAATGATCATCTAATATTTTTTTGTAAATTTGGTTGGGGTCCCGAGGGGCTCGAAATTGATTTCGGGTGGTTAACGGGCATTTTGGCCTTGGAAAAGTTGTTTTCTGGTGTTAGAGCAGCAGGGGTCTGTTCATCGCGATCGCGTGGCAATTGTCGCGATCGCGTAGAGCAATTGGGAGCCCAGTCATATTTGTGCATCGCGATCGCTGAAGTCTGGTCGCGATTGCATGAGGTGAGGAGCTTATGCAGTGCGATCGCGTAGGCCTAGTCCGCGATCGCGTAGAGTTAGCCAGGCGCATGGGGAGCGAGGTCAGTTGTTCTTCGCGATCGCGTGAGTCGGGCTGCGATCGCGTGGGTTGAGGTTCTACTGAACCGCGATCACGTGGGCTTTGTTGCGATTGCGGAGAGTATTTTTGGGCAGCTGAAGATTTGTGAATCGCGATCGCGATGTGGGTCCCGCGATCACGATGAATAATTACCTAGGCAGTATTTAAATAAACCCTCCACGACCAATACCCACTTTTCACCATTTTTTCCGGAAAGAGAGCTTTTGAGGCGATTTTGAAGAAAGAAAATCATCGTTCTTCATTGAGGTAAGGATTTTAGACCCTAAAACTCGATTATAGGTGATTAAGGAACATAATATCAGTGTTTAATTCATGAAAATCAGTAAAAAAAAAAGGTGGAGTTAGGGCTTGAGAGTATGAGACCTTCTAGGGATGATTTAAGGGGCCAACGAACTCCAATTTTAGCGTTCTTTATATGTACAAACTCGTGAGAAGATGAAGAATATTTTGGTATAAAATTTGTCGAGTTCCGAGATGCAGGCCCGGGGGTCGAGTTTTGACTAATTTCGGGTTTTGAACTAAAATTGGTATTTTTCAATTGGAATTCATTCCTTAAGCATAATTTGATGATAAAGATCTGATCTTTATAGATTCGGAGCGCTCGGGAGTTGATACGATAGGCAAGCGGGTTGCAAAGTAGCGTTTCGGGCTAGTTTGAGGTAAGTAATGTCTTTAAATTCTGTCCCGCAGGTATGAAACCCCGGACTTTACATCCTTTCACGGATTTTGGAATGCAAAGATTGGAAATTTGGAAATATATCCCTTTTTAGGCAACTATTGAGTTGCAAAACCGATTTTTAAGCCTAGTATTGATATATTTTGATATGATTTGGGTTGTAAGCCATGTTTGGGGCCTAGTGTCGATCTGTTTATCCCTTGGGGACTTGTTTTTACTATTTTCCTCACTTGATATGTTATGATTTTCACTCAGTCTTTTCTTGATGATTATTTTGACACTCAGAGTATTTTTTATATTATTTCTTGAAAATGAAACAATATTTTTGGGTCGAGAACCCGGTATAATGATGGCCCGAGTGGCATGTTGAGAGTGTCTGACTGAGTGAGGCCGCGGGCCGATATTGTGAGGATGTTATGATATGAGAGAGGACGAGGGCCAATATTGTTAGTGATTTATTCCATGATGTGGCTTGTTATAGCGCTTGGGCTGTAGGAGCCCCTCCGGAGTCTGTACACATCCCCCAGTGAGCGCAGGTACCTACTGAGTACGAGTGATTGCCCGCGGGGCTGATAATGAGTGACTGTGAGGTTGCCCACTGGGTTGATACTGAGTGACTGTGAGGTTGCCCGTTGGGCTGAAACTGACTGAGAGGTTGCCCGCTGGGCTGATACAGAGTGATGGTGAGGTGCTGAGGGAAATGTTATGAGAGATGATTATGGCCCTAGGGGAAGTTTTATGATGATATTTCACTGAGTTTTGACAATGATTCACTTCATTTTTCAAACTGATTTTACTGAGAGTTTTACTGAGAAATATTGGAAGATATACTTGTTTTTGAAAGGATTTTTTTGGAAATTAGTTTTAGAACTTATGTATACTGTATTGAGACTTGATGTTTTACTGTTTGTGGATTGGTGTTTTGTGTTGTGTGTTTCATATACTTCAGATTGTGATTTATTTTCATTACTACTGAGTTGGCGTACTCATCATTACTCCCTGCACCCCTGTGTGCAGATCCAGGTACTAGTGCGGAGCAGTAGCCATCTTTGTTCGTTAGCAGCAGCCTTACGGGATTTCGAGGTAGCTGTCCAGCGTCCGCAGCTTCTCCATTTCCCTTCTTCATATAGTATTAGTATTTGACTCATAGACGTTTATTAAGACATTAGTAGAGTTAGTTTATATCTTAGATGTTCATGAATCATTGATTCCAGTCTTGGGAGGATTGTTTAGACTATTAGATTATTATTATTGGGGCGTAAAGACTTAAAGAAATTATTTATACTCTGTTTGCTGCTTATTATTATTGATTTTTGAAATGTTATGATAGAACGAATGGGTAGTTATGTGATGGTTGGCTAGCCTAGTTCCACGATAGGCGCCATCACGACCTGTTAGGATTTGGGGTCGTGACAGAGTGATGGTGAGGTGCTGAGGAAAATTGTTACGAGTGATGATTATGGCCCGAGGGGCAGTTTTATGATGATATTTTACTAAGTTTTTGACTATGATTCACTTCATTTTTCAAACTGATATTACTGAGAGTTTATTGAGAAATATTGGAAAGATATACTTGTTTCAAAGGATTTTATGGAAACTGGTTTTTGAACTTATGTATACTGTATCGAGACTTGATGTTTTACTGTTTTGTGGATTGGTGTTTTTGTGTTGTGTGTTTCATATACTTTAGACTGTGATTTATTTTCATTACTAGAGTTGGCGTACTCATCATTACTCCCTGCACCCCTGTGTGCAGATCCAGGTACTGGTTCGGAGCAGTAGTCGCCCGAGTTCGTTGTCATCAGCGTTTGGGATTTCGAGGTAGCTGTCCGGCGTCCGCAGCTTCTCCATTTTCCTTCCTTTATTAATCTTAGTATTTCATTCCTAGACATTGGTTATGACATTAGTAGAGTTATATTTTATTCTTAGATGCTCGTGATCGGTTGACTCCAGTCTTGGGGGATTAGTTTAGACTGTTGAATTATATATTATTGATGCTTAAAAACTTAAAGAAATTATTTTATAATCTGTTTGCTAGTTATTATTGATTTTTGAGAAATTATATTAAAACAAAATGTGTAGTTATGTGATGGTTGGCTAGCCTAGTTCCACGATAGGCGCCATCACGACCTGTTAGGATTTGGGGTCGTGACAGTATATTGACTTATCTATATATTTTCAATGAATTTCAACTATACCCATTGAAAAAGTTCCTTTTTTGTTTAGATTTTTGGAATATTGTATATTTTTTTGTATTTCATCACCTTATTTGTTACCTCATCCATGATATTTTGTTTCCGTCTTGTATCTAGTGTTGCTAATCACGCTTAAAAATATGGAAGGTGATTTTTGCATGTGATTCTTTGAGAGAAAGAACCCTATTATTTGGTTTTTCAATTTTTGTTAGCTAGTTTGGTAAGTATATGACTAATGACTAGAGGTTGGTAAGTTGAGATTTATTTGGGATATTTGTGTAAGTTTCCCTATTTTATTTCCTTTGTCCATCCTCAATTTTAGGTCCAACCCCCAACTTTACTCAATGTAATGAACCAAAAGAGAAATACTCAAAAAGAATGTCAAACCACAAATAAGAGTAGAAATAAATTACACCTCAACAGAACATATCCACAACTCCGTTGAATCATGGACACAAGGAATGCACTGAAAGCATAGGAAAAGGCTGGACATTTATGTCATGATAATAGTGTACAATCATATGTACAAGAAGATTTAGCTTCTCTTTAAAGCACATAACTATTTTAGGCTGAACCACGTAACCAAAATATGAGCCCTGAATATCCGCGATATAACTACAAAAACATTTTACCTATTTAAACTAGTGCATATGAATACAACTAGAATGCAAGAGCTACAACTTTTATGTTTTGCAAATATTCAAATTCCTTATAGATTTTGATATATAAGCTTCCAAAGTTAGCTCTTTGATGCATCAATTGCTGTCAAAAACATATTTGCCGCAGAAATTTCAGCAGCTATTTTGGCCTGAAATCCATTTCGTTAACCTTCCGAAATCTACCCGAGGCCTTCGGGACCTTAACCAATTATACCAACATGTCTCAAAACATGATACGAGCTCGCTCGAGGCCTCAAATCACATCAGACAACGTCGAAATCATGGATCGCACTCCAATTCAAGCTTTATGAACTTTGAAATTTCAAACATCTGCATCTGATGCCGAACTTTCGGAATTGGAATCCGACGCCGATATCAAAAAGTCAAACTCTCGGTCAAACTTCTCAAAAACTTTCAAATTTCTATCTTTAGCCAAATGACTTCAAAATGACCTACGGACATCCGAATCACTTCTGATTGCGCTCCCAACTCCAGAATCACCATATGGAGATTTTCCTAGGCTCGGAATCCCAAACGTAAATTAATATCGCTGAAATGCACTTCAACCCAAACTTATGAAATTTCTTTTAAAATGCTAACTTTCACAATATATGCCGAAATGCTCCCGGGTTATCCAAATCCCGATACAAACATACGCTCAAGTCCGAAACCATCATACGAAATTGTTGACATTAACCAAAATCCATTCCGAGCCATTTACACAAAAGTCAAACCTCCGGTCAACTTCCATCACATAAGCTTTCAAAATTGAAATTTTTCTTCCAATTCGACTCCGGATTATCCGGTAACTGAATCTAACCACACACGCAGTTCGATATATCAAATGTGAAGTTGCTTATGACCTTACACCACCGAACGGAGCTTAAATTTTCAAAACGACCGGTCGGGTCGTTACAGACCTGCATGTTCTAGAGGTTGTAAGGAGTGAAACAGGAAGGAAAAAGATAATATTATTCAAAGATGACAAAAATAAAAACCTCTAGTTCTTTTTATCTTAATTGTATCATATTGTTCATTTGGTGCAACTGATGTTGAACCTAACAGATAAATAGTGAATAATAGTATGTCTTGTATATTGGCGTAAGCTTATGGTAACTTTCAGTAACTTACCTTTCTCATAAGTGCAAAGAGGATTTTCTTTGCCTAAAGCAGGAAACGATAGAAGGATTGTAACGTCACTATCTATAGATAGGCAGTAAGAACAATGGATGTTGACAATATTAAATTTATGATAAATATTTATGCACACAAAGAAATTTCTGTTGCGCAAAATAATGAAACAGTTGAGCATACTATAGAGATTGTGATATAAATTTGGTATACTAACCTGTTTTGGGGATAGAGCAAGAGTCCTTTGTAGTAGTACACTGAGATGTCCTGATGTTATTGTTATCTCAGTAGGAATGATAGCAATTGCTCTTTCAAAGGGATTATGTTTAAGTACTTGCTTTATAGGTACCTCCTGTAACGTTAAGGAACTCTTTTCATTGGTCATCTTAAGTTTATATTGTTCACGTCGTTTAGTATTCTGATCTAGACCTTTTTCCCCAGACCAGGACGCTTGTTTGTTTGTCTAGAGTCCATCGATATTCAAATTTGTCGCTCCCAAATATGCGTTGCACCTACAGTAAGAAATTCATTAAATATAAAACACTTGACGAAATTCAATATTAATTTAATTTCAAGAACTCAGATTAGCTGATGTGGTAGAGACTTTACCAAAACAAAAATAAAAATTAGGAACTATTGAAAACAACATCAACAACAAAAATTTATTCCTTGGATTTAAAAGATACAGAAGAATAACGAAATTAATATTACAAGAAAATCTAAAGTGCAATTGGCACAGTAAATGAAGACATCATATGCAAACGCTTTTTAAAGAGACATGAATGTAATAGAATCCTAAAGATCTTCATAGATAATCTTTTATTTTGTGATTAGACACCTAGGCTTAGTGAAAGTTACACTCTTAATGGTGCCAATCAAAGCTTTTGTTCAGGTTGTCTCCATGTTTCTTGTACAAAAATATTTTCTTCGGTAAAATAGAGCCAGTAATTACATTTCTATCTCATTCAAATAGTTCCAACAAGAGAACCAAAACACCCACAAAATTCTCGATTTAAATAACCTCTCAAAAGCAGGAGATTCCTTTATTTAGCTTTTTGTAATCGCGTCGAACCCCATTTAAATCTCCGAGAATTTCCTCAAACCTTAAGGGATTGTAACGAAACATCCAGAATTGTAAATAACCTCTCAGAATAGAGTGAATCCCTCACTTTAGCTATCTGTAATCGCGCCGAAACCCATTTAATCTCTACGAATTCCTCAAGCCTTAAAGAGATTGTAAGGAAGCGTCCGAATCGAAAACACCCATTTCAAGATACTGCTTTGTAAAGGCAAGATTTTACTCAGTCTCAATCAATATGAATTAGGCTTAACAGTGTTTTAAGCAAGTAAGTCTTGATCCTAATTACTTTGAACTCTGAAACTTCTAATGGGTATCAAGAAAGAGAACTTAATGAATTGTTAATCAACAAAAATTGAGGAGGAAAAGGAGCAAAATGAAAGGGGCTAGAAATAGAACAACTGAGAGAAGGACGTACAAATATTTGGATAAACCAAACACACCTTCGTCAAAAACTACGATATAATTACAAGGGCACAAAATCCAAATAATACAGGATGAACGACACCGCGAAAATAGAGAAAAATGAATTCTTCAATAGGGATCCCCCAAATTAACAAACCGTAGAAGCTCGAAAAGAACGAAGAGGAAACTAACCAAGTCAGATGTGGAGAAGACGAAGCCAACCACACAATAATATTTTTAACGGCAGAAAAATCGACAGAGTTAGGGTTCCGAGCAGAGTTAAAATTGGAAGATGCGATGCTGGTTCAAGGGTTTAGCGGAACAATAGAGGAGTCACGAATCGATGGAATTTTTCGGAGGATCCTAGTGTTTTAACAGGAGCAAATTGATGAAATAGGTTGGTCACTGCTGCAAGCTTTGAATTAAACAGTGGATTTTTTCAGAATCTCCTAGTGTTTTAATGGGAGGAAGCGAGAGCGGAACACATGGATATCAGAAAAGTCCCAAACAGACGTGTTGATGAAACAAGCTGGTCAAGTGTCACTTCTAATATAAGAGAATATCTTAGTTTCCTTTAATAACCATTTATGATTATTATTTTGTTTTAAATAAGAGTTGACAAAGACCTGAAGAATCTTTCATGGAGTATTTTAGTTGTAACACATTTGGTTTTTCTGTTAATAAACTCAAGAAACATAATTTTACCTTTTTAAGTTACGTCAAACAAGACCAAATTTAAGTACCAGTTATCACTTGTTAAGGAGAAGCTCTAGGAAAAATACGATGATACCTAGAGAAGGGAAAGACTTAATTTACCAAAACAAGCTCAGTAGAGACGTCATTTAGAGAAGGAAAACCTAAGAGGACCAATATAATAAATAATTAAAACTGGGAAAGAAAGTGACCACGAATAAGATGATGACATTTGTCCAAACAGAACAAGTAAGTTAAACTATAGCTCAAACTTTTGTATGATATTAAACTCACTTAAGAACGTGCAACGTCGGAGAAGCCTTCCGCGAGGCAGGCATGTTGATGAAACAGAGTCTTCAACTGTTGCTTCTAATATAGGAGAATATTCTCTCCCTTTTAAAACCAAAAATGGCAAATCTAGACTCAACAACTATGAAATGACAACTAAGAAAACAAACTCGGAAGAATCATACTATATTATAAGTATGAAGTTCAAATCTAAATGTTGAAAGACTAAAATAACCATATAAATCTAAAAGACTATATTACCCTTCAGTAAAATCAATACCTTAACCAGACATACGTTAGCCAACCTCATATTTGCTATAAATATTTTGAAGAATTTGAAAAGTTCCATTTTATAATTAAACGTATACTAGCTCAATTAATAAATACATAAACGGAAGCTAAAACCTCAAGAAACTCCAACCGGGAAAGAGTTATAAGAAGGTTGTTCCCTTCGCCCTTATGGGCTTTGACGTCTAAAATATTTTTTAGCATTTTCTTATGGGTTTTTTCCTTTCTTTTCGCAGACAAAGAAAGAAATTAAGAGATGAATAAGTAAGCAAAGCTGTTGGAGGCTGATTTGTGCATATTCATCAAATTCAACTTTCACTATCGTCCTCTCACTCGCGTAAGAAGTTCAGCACAATATTAACTGTAAGGCTACAATCTCTATATACCACAATCAATGAATGTTTAAAATGTTTTATTATTTTTGCACATAACGTTTTGGTTTTATCATTACATATTGTTCTTGTACTTCTTATTAGTTGTTTCAACTTTATGTAAAGAGAATATTGAGATATTTTTTTCTTTTTAAGGGGAGGTATTTTATTTCTTGAAAATATAATTTCAAAACATCTGAAATTATCGGTACGTTCTATCACAGGAAGTGCGAATTTTTTGAACAAAAGAATTTCGAGTTCTAGAAATAGTCTACCATGAAAATATTTAAGAAGGGAAAAAACCTTCCCAACAATAATTGACTGAGTAAAAAAAATTAAAAAGAATGTTAATAATTTCACCAGAAATGACAATTAGAAATACAAATTTAAAATTTCAAAGAACGTGAACAAAATTTTCTACAACTTTATTTAATAAATATTTGACATATTGTTTCAATTTGATTGTCTTTAACTTTGAGATCTTTTGTTTTATGAACTTTATCATGACGGTGAACTTTGTAAATTGGCATTAATATTCTTTTATAGATTGTATGATAGTTATAAACTATTAAGTCAAAGATAAAGCAATAGAAGCAAATTCAATTATATGAAGTGAATTGAATTAATATGGAATTGCTAACAACAATAAAGAATAAACGGGTGAAATCAGTTACACTCTCTAAGTTTACTCTAAAATACCATACTCATCCTCCAACTATGAATAATTTTTATTTTCATCCTTTCATCCTACGTAATGTCTATTTTACCCTTTTATATTTTCAACTCCCCATATACGTAATACCTTTTTTTTATATTATCTATGTATTTTTGAATGCATGTATTTATTCATAATTTAAATAATATTATATCTTATTATATAATTTAATATAAGTTCACCAATATTATAAATACAAAATATATTGCTACTTTATTATTATTATTATTATTATTATTATTATTATGTTTCACTATTTTTATTATTCTTCGTGTGTATATAAATTTTTGAGTTTCGATTGTTTTTAGTTAATCGAAATCATGATTAAAGTTCATGCAAAGTGTAAATATATAACTTTTGCAAATTTATTATATTATTTAACGATACGTTTCGCCCATTATTTTTATTACCTGCTTATAATTTATAAAATTTCAGTGTCTTTAATTTATTCTTAATTTTGTAAATAGATTGAGTTTTGATTTCTATTAATACAATTACTGATACGAGTAAATTATTTATCATAATTTTTTTATTTTTCTCATTTACTTCAGTGTTTAACATCATTAACTTATATGCTTGGTTACTACTTCTCATTTTTTTTTGTGTTTCTAAGAAGTTTTTTAATTTGTCTATAGGTAAGTCGATAAAATAAATTAAAATTAAAAAAATATCATTATATTAAAGAATAAAAATTATAGAGGGTAAAATAGGCATTTTAAGAAGTCGACTTTGATAAGAAATAATAATATTCGTGCAAAATTGGAGGAAGGTGTTTGATTTAAAATTAACTAGGAGATGTACATGATTTTACCCAGAATAAACTGGTTGGGAAAGAGGATAAAATAACAATCTTTAAAAGACTGTTAACTTCTTCCACTGAATGAAAGAATATGGGATACTAATGTATAATGACAAACAAAATGGAATGTAAAACTGTCTAATGCCATCTCCTTACCCCCCCCCCTCCCCCAACACACACATAAGGAGAATTTTTTAATCGTTTCAAATTCTTTTGTACATTTATAAATAATTAAAAGATCATAATTGCATTCGTACAATAAACACAGACCTAAAATTTTAATTGTACTAACGATGAATTTCATTTATTAAATACAAATAAAAAATATTTAATGAGATACAAATTACCAACGTTTTGCACTCCATAAATAATACTCTCCTATCCATGTAAGTGTCACACCCATTTAAAAAATTGTTTTGCATTAAATTATAAGAATTACTTTACTAAAATATTCTTTATCACTCCTCAAACATGGGAAGACTTTTTAGAAAGTTATACAAATCAAGTAGTCAACCAACAAACAACAATAACAACATACCCAGTATTATTCCACATCGTGGATTCAAGGGAGAGTAGTGTGTACGCAGAAATTACCTCTACCTTGTGAGGATAGAGAGACTGCTTCCAATAGACCCTCGGCTCAGAAAAGGTAGTCAACCAACCACAGTTACTAACAACTTGTTTGGATGGTTGTTACGTATCGTTTCATAATGTATCGTATCGTAGTGTATTGTATTGTACCGTATTGTTTGATAAGTGCAATGTTTCGATAGATTGTGTCGTATGCCATCATTTCAAGATATCACGCACCAGCAATATGAAGAATAAACTTGCAATATTATATAGAAAAATTGCCTTTCAAACAGGACCTAGAGAGGCAAGCCATGGAAGTACCGCTAGGTAGGGAGCGAGAAACTACTTTTGAAAGAGAACCTTATTCCATCTACAGGAGATACTCGTTTATTCAGTATCGGACCATCCATAGCAGATACAGGGTAAAATTATTATATAAAAAGGTAAGGTAAATGATAAAATAAAATTATTTAATAATAATAAAGGGTGAGATTGAGAGAAAAAGATAAGGTAACAACGCGACCATACAAAATCGGTCGTTACATAAAGTGGCACATTTCGTCGTTATGTAACGACAGATTTAACGATACGATACAATAAAATTTAAGTATTAATAAAACAAAATATCGTATTTAAAGTAATAATACGATACAATACAATGGATAACAACCATCCAAACAGGCTGTAAACTTTTCAATTAGTTTTTCTTGTCCTAAAATGACACTTATTTTAGACCAATTTAAAAGGAAAAAAAAACGCTTAAATATGGACCAACTACAAATAACTTTTTATATATAATATAAGTTGTATAAACATTTTAGATAATATATGCGGTTAATGAATTATTGTTACTTTTGTCAACGAGTCATGTAATAATTGATACGAGCTACACGTGCAACGCACGTGTCCGAAAACTAGTATACTAAAAAGAATCTGAAACAAAACGCATGAATCATGGTTTCATTCATTTAATATCCAACACCAAATTTATGCTACATGGTTATAGTATATACCTAGGTAGCAGAAAAATACAGTAAAAGGCAGCAGTGAAGAAACTGAAATTCAACAACAATGACAGCAGAAACATCAATAAATCAGCAATGAATTCGTGTTAAAACAACCCAGAAATATCACTAAAATCAGTGATTCTTCAAGATAAGGAACTCAGAATCAAACTCTAAGACTCTTGTATATTTCTAAAAGATTTTGCACTATAAGACTCACCCCAAAACTCATGATTTTCAGCTTACTTTATGTGTTCATCTGCTGATTTTTCTCTCAAAGTTGTGTGTTTTTATTAGAGTGAAAGATATTCTCTAGGATATGTGTGATCGATTGAAAAATAGTGTGTGAGAATAAGCTCTTAAGTACAGGACAGATTTTTTTTTTACCAAAAGTCTGTCCAAAAGGACTAACTTTTTCTACTAAATATCTGCCCAAATGTAATGACTCGGTCGGTTGTTTAGAGAGTTGTAGCCCCGTTCCTCCATTTTCTGCTTATTTTGATCTATACTGTTATTTTATGACTTATCGAGGTAGTTGGTTTGGGTCCGGAAGGATTTCGGAATGAATTGAGACGCTTAGTCTTATAATGGAAAGGTTAAGCTGGAAAAATTGACCGGATATTTACTTATGTTTAAACGACCTCGGATTAGAGTTTTGATGGTTCCGTTAGCTCCGTTATGTGATTGTAGACTCAGGAGCGTATCCGGATTGTGATTTGGAGGCCTGTAGTAAAATTAGGCTTGAAATGGCGAAAGTTGGAATTTTGAAAAGTTTGACCGAGGTGGACTTTTTGATATCGGGGTTGAACTGGATTTTCGAAATTTTTGACTTGTGTGCAAAATTTGAGGTCGGACGTGGTCTGATATGTTTCAGAATCGTTTGTAGAATTTGGAAGTGTCAAAGTTCATTAGGCTTCAATTGGGGTGCAACTCGTGTTTTTGATGGTGTTTGAGGTGATTAGAAGGTTCGACTAAGTTTGTATGAGGGTTTAGGACTTGTTGGTATGTTCTCTTGAGGTCCCGGGGGCCTCGAGTTGATTTCGGGTGGTTAACGGACTTGGAAGTAAGTTGAGAAGCAATTGAAGTTCTGTTACTGCTGGTGTAATCGCACTTGCGGAGTGGGCACCATAGGTGCGAGCTCAAAGAAGCGAGAAAGGGACCGTAGAAGCGCCCAGGAATGATTTGGGCAGAGGCTTCAAATGCGGACACGTTGGCGTAGAAGCGGAAGGATGGGCGCAAGTGGGGGCTGGTGCGCAGGTGCGATAGAATTTTCCGCACCTGCGATTGCGCAGGTGCCCATGGCTCACAAAAGTGGAGGCAGCTGGTTACCACAGGTGCGGATAAGTGGTCACAGGTGCGAAAAGCCTGGGCAGAATATAGAAGTTAGGTTCCGAGGGATTTGTCAAGTCCAAGGGATTTGTCATTTCTTGACTTTGCAAACTCAGAATTGGGCGATTTTTTAGAGAGATTTTGAAGGGATTCTTGAGGTAAGTAACTTGTGGCTAAATTTATTCAATAATTATGTTTCCCCATTGATTTTCCCACCTAGTTAGTGTGTTTTTGAGGTGTAATTTTGGAATTTGAGTCTAGGGATTTAGAGAGTTGATTTTGGGGATTTGAATGGCCATTTGGTGTCGGATTTAGATGAATTTGGTATGACTAGACTCGCGAGTGAATGGGCTTTCTGGCTTTGTGACTTTTTGTTGGATTTCGAGATGGGCGCGGGGGCCGGCTTTTGGCCAATTTTGGATTTTGGCTTATAATTTCATATTTTTCTTGTGAAATTAATTCCTTTAGCCCGTATTGATTGTATTGTATTGCTTGTGGCTAGATACGGGATGTTTGGAGGTCGATTCCCGAGGCAAAGTCTTATTGGAGTAGAGTTTGCTCGGACTGAGGTAAGTAACAATTCTAAATTTGGTTTTGAGGGTATGAAACCCTGGATTATGTGTTATATGATTGTTTAGGAGGTGACACACATGCTAGGTTACGGGCGTGTGGGCTTGCACCGTGGGAATTGACACTTGGTCCATTCCATGAAACTGTGAAATTAAGTAACTGGTTGCTAGCTAGGTCGAAGATTCGACAAGGGCCAAAGTCGAAGAGTCAAAAGGGGCCGAGTCGAAGAGTCAACAAGGGTCGAGGCTGAGGTCGAGTACCTTTGACAGAGTTATGATGAGCGCAAAATAGGTGTATAAACTTAGGGTCGCTAGTCGAATATAGAAATTTAAAATATCGTATCCACAGGGATTGGAGTTAAACAATTGTTATCGTAGTTTGTAGCTTAATTGCTATCCAAGATGATCAACAATTAAGATTTATGTGATTTAAACTAAAATTAATTAAGAGTCTAAACTATTGGCTAATGACAATCGCAACAAGAGTAATTAAAGTAGTTATCAACGGGAGGAAATATGGGTTAATTGGATAGGTGCAAGATATTTGTTCGGGATTTAGCTCTAAGTGATTCACTTCTAAGGTTCAAGTGAGTCTCTCGAATTCACTCTATTATTACTTCAAATGTTCAGTAAAAACTCCTCTCTCGATTAAATTTCAACCTTAGAATATAAAATAAGTTAATGCTCAGTGAAGATATGCAAGAATTTGTAGTGGGTTAGTCCTTAGGAGAATCTCTTTCGATTATCCTCCTAACTAGGTCTAAACATCGATTCAACTAGCCTCTTTCGATTACTGAAACAATGAATTCAACCAACAAGATAATGCAAAACATCATAAATTATTCCTCTTTCGATTACATAAACATGCGAATGTATATGCAACAATAAAACACCCAAAATGACTCAATACACAAAACTAGAGTTAATATCCACAAACTATTCTCAAAACACCAAATCCATCAATCCCTAAGGATGAATTACTCCATGGATATGGAGAAGTCCATCACAATTAAGTTTAAGTCAAAGAAAAATATAAAACATCCAAACCCTTGTCTTGAGTGAGGATGAATGGTGAAATTCTTGTGCTCTTACTTCTCCCTCTTCTCCTTAGCTTCCTTAGGTCTAAATTATGTCAAAAGTCCTCAAAATACTATTTTCCATGTATATATACCAAGTATGGTCGGGACCAAACAAATACACCTTCTCCTACGTGAAATAGGACACTTTCCAGAGTTAGATGTGCGCGGCCGTGCACCTAGAAGTGTGCTCGTGTACTTGGTCGCTCATTTTCACCATGTTCTTCCTGCGGTGCACGACCGCGCACGTGGGTGGCGTTATGTTGGGATTTTGGGAAAATGCAAAACATGAGAGTTGTAGCGATTTTAAACATCTTTCCAACGATATATTGTGGAGCCCAAACAGAGTTTTGAGCGAAACATTATGTGTATTTTACTGGACACTACGCAGTATGCCTACTCGATTCTTCGTTTTATTGCACTATCATCCGTTGATCCCCGAATACGATCCCAATTTAATCATTGGGATTTTACTCAGACTTCAAAGCTCCAAAATAGCGTGAATTCATTCCATAACATCTACATAAATCGGAATCACTCCTAAAAGGCATAAAACACACAATTAGTGCAAAACATTAGCGATTAAAGCTCAACTCAATTAAAGTACAGTAAATTAGAGTGTAATAAGCTACTAAAACATAAGATTATAGCCTACCACCAACACCCCAAACCTAAACCATTGCTCTTCCTCGAGCAACCAAATTGCAATATATAAAAACACAACCTTATTAAACTACTCCCCTAACTCATCACACCAATAATATTTAACATAGACTAAGCACAATAGTATAACATTTTCGCCTCAAAATTTGACTCACAAGTACCACGCATCATTTACATCTTACTCACTTACCCTAACATAGAGATCAACGACATTGACTTTCCTTCACGAATCAAGTGACCCCACGCAACAAAAGATAGTAGTTCCACACTCATAAAATTCAAACACAATTAGGAACTCAAGATAGAAAGAATTCACTCACTCTCATAAACGACATTCATATGCCACAAAAGATGAACCATATCCTTTCTCGTAGTGTACTACTCTACTAATCGAGCTTATTCAATCAAGGATCAAGTAGGACATAAATTGTTTGTATTGTAGGATGCAGGACGGGTAGGATACATTCAGATATAAGAGTGACCTCTGCACTTTAATACATAAAATTTAACATTCAAAACCCCACACTTATGTCCATACTCCACCTTAACATCAATATACATGAACTCCCAAATTATTTAAGCACAATTGCATCAAGAGTTACCACTATCAAAGAATAGTTTGCACAACAATACAACTATATATTTTTTTTCTTTATTTTTCAACTCAAGTGGCTCTTAATTTTTCAAAACATTGCTCCCTTCTCCTTATTTACTTAGTTCCACTCAAAAGACAAACCAACACCCCCACACTTCCATTTTTACAAAGTTCATAACAAATTCAAGTGCTCACGAGAGGTACAAGGAAATAGATGGTCAATTCAACCAAATAGGTAATGTTGGTAATGTGGTTGCCAAAGAAACAAGATTACAGGCTTAAAGGGGTTAACTAAGATACATAACAATTTGGTGGGTAAAATATATAGTTGGCTCAACAAAGAAATGCCTATATCACTTTCAAGACTGAACAAAACTACTATTTCATTTTGCAAACACGCGGGGCAAGTTCTAGACATCAAATGCAATGCACAGAATACACTAAACCTCACAGGCACATGGCACATAACTCACCCAATATTGGATCATCAAGACACTCTAGTCAATTCAGTTAAGCAAAGTTAACATCATACGATTTAAGGCACTCATACAAGAGTCAAAAATTGAGCCTAAGCGTCACAACCAAAGCAATCACTATTCTCAAGGAATGATCAAGTCAAGAGATATTGCTTCCATTTCAAATCATAGCACAAGGTTTCCCTACTCCTAAAAACAAAAACTAACTACACCCGGTTCAAACAAATCTCTTTGAAAAAAATCGTGACACAAAGAAAAACCAAGGAGGGGTTGATACACTACCTAAAAAAAGAAAATCTTATTTGTTGTCATATTCTTTCGACTTTTATCCCTCAAGAAACCCTTCGAATGATATCCATTGTCGAGAAAATTCAAAAAAAATTCAATTTTTATGGTTTTTCTAATTTTTCTCGAACTACTAAAGCAAAAACTAACACATATACATAAAACATACAAATATCCCCCACCCCACACTTTAAGTTGTGGCATGTCCCCATGATACACAATTTAAAAGAATAAAGTAGAGAAAACTTCCCTGAATCTCTAGTCGGAGTCTGAATCAAAGTCTGGCTCCATTCTTCATGCCCGAACTAGTGCACACATCCACGCAAACAACTTCTTCTCAGACTTCTTGGGTTACACCCCACACTTGTCTTTTTCTATCACTAGGGCCTTCTCTTTCACGCCCTTCACTTTCCACTCTACACTTGCAGTTGGCTTCTCCTTCTTCACCCATATTTCTACATTCATCTCAAAAGTTACGGTCTCATCACCCACTCTCAGCATGAGTTTTCTATCGTGTATGTCTAATATTGCTTTACCCGTTGCTAAGAATGGTCTTCGTACTATTGGGGGTATCTCCTTATTCTCCTCCATCTTTAACACTATCAAATCCACCGGAAATACAAACTTATCTACCCGCACTAAGACATCTTCTACTATCCCCTCGGGGTATTATCATTGTTTGGTCGTCCAGATGCAAGGATATTGGTGCTGACCTTATCTCTCCTATTTCATTCTCTAGCTTCTTGTAAATAGACAAAGGCATTATATTAATTGAGGCACCAGAATCACATATTGATTTATCAAAGTTAAGAGTGCCTAAAGAGCAAGACATTGTAAAACTCCCTGGATCTCCACACTTTTGTGGGAGTTTGTATTGCAAGATTGCACTGCAATGCTCTGTGAGCTTGACCACCTTGGTCTCTTCTATCTTTCTCTTCTTCGTAAGGATATCTTTCAAGAACTTTGCATAAGCTAGAATTTGTGAGAGAACTTCTGTGAATGGCAGGTTTACATTAACCTGTCTTAGTATATCTAAAATTTCTCAAACCGGTTGTCCAACTTTTCTCTATAGAGATTTTGGGGGAAAGATAGAGAAGGCATGTGCTTGCTCACATCATCATATTCCTCCCTTCATGAAGTTTCCTCCTCCTTCTTTTTTCTACTACCTTCATACCTTTCTTCTTTTCAATCTATTTATCATCTTCAATTTTCAGCTCCTTCCCGCTTTCTTTTTCTAGCGCAGCTTCTTTGTGAATTGGAGCGGGATCCTTCAACACTTGTCCGCTTCCCAAGGTCACAATGTTTACCATTTATTTGGTATTCTTTTCAGTATTAGCAGGCAGATTACCTGGGATCCTCTCAGATAATACAGTTGCAATTTGTCCCACTTGTCTCTCCAAGTTACGCAAACATGTACCAATTTCATTGATAGCTTCCCCATGCGCATATAATCTGTCGTTGATGAGTGGCAATTTTACCACTCATTTTAGCCTCTTTTCAGTAGATTTTGTGCTGCTCAATGGGTATTTGAGGTTACTATCAGTGTATAATTACTCTATTTGCAGGAAAATGATGCCATGAAGTGGTTAAGGTCAAATTGGAGTGAAATTGAGCAAAAAGAGAGTAAAGAAGAGAAAAGAGGGGAGCAATGGCCGAATGCAATCGCATATGCAACATGCGAATCGCATTTCGAGCCCAGAAGATCGCATACCGCAACAGAAAGATGAGTCGAGTTTAATGAGTGAAATGCGGTCGAATATGCGATCGCATATCGCAAATGCGGTTCGCATTTGAGCCGCATCACCATCTGATGCCTGAAGCTACATTGTAAATGCGACGCACGAATGCGATCGCATATCACTAATGCGGACCGCATATCTCAAATGCGACGACCCTCTGGGACCTAGGGTTTTGATGTGCGACGGAAAGAGTGAAGATGCGAATCGCATCCCTGATATGCGACAGGGATGCGATCGCATATCAGCCCGACGGGGGTGTTTTTGTCCACTTTTCACTCTAATTTTTGGCCCTCTATAAAAAGCATACCTTGGAAACATCTTAGGGAGAGATTGGAACTCAATTTTTATCAATTAGAGATCGATTTTTGGATATTTTCTTCAGTTTTGTAAATATATTTTGAGTAGAGAACAACAAGTTTTGAAGCTAGGGATTTGCACACACACTTGGGTCTTGAAGATTTCACCATTGTGGTTAAG